>ML421096.1:0-14864 GCA_005239525.1 Nicotiana knightiana | reverse complement strand
CACCGCATAATCCATCATCTGACCACAATGACGCTATTTGAACCTTAATAGCCAGAATTCTTCTGACCACAATGACGCTACAAATATTGATTCAAGCAGATATTCCGTAAAGATATGGTTTGATATAAAACTAAATATGTCACGACCCAAAATCCATCAGGTCGTGATGGCGCTGGACATCATTGTCAGGCAAGCCAACCATTAATTAATCGAAATAATTTTCGGTTTAAAACATTTATGAAAAAAAACATTTCCTTGCACTTTACTACATTTTAACCAAATAGAAATCTGTTAAGTAAAACAATAGTTTAAGTATTACACTTTAACAAATATACCCCAACACATATCCCAGAACCCGGTGTCACAAGTGCATGATCAATTTCTAAGAATTTATACAATCATCACAAAGCCTGTCCAAAATACAACTGGACAAGGAAATTTAAAATGAAATAAATATAGTACGAAGGAGACTCTGTCATCTGCGGATCGCCTCCGGATGATGCAGCTCGCCTAAGTCTCCGAATCCTCCACATTGATATGAAAGTATCTGCGGAATAAAATGCACAACAAGTGTAGCATGAGTACAAAAACAACGTGTACTCAATAAGTCCCCCACCTAACCTCAGAGAGGTAGTGACGAGAGGTCAAATTAGACACTTACTAAAGGTCAATTTAGAATTTTTAAGTATGACACTAAGCATGATTATCATATGGAATTTATTAAAATCAGGATTTAAATATTTTCAACTCCGTTCACATCTAACACTCTATATCTTCGTCATATTAATAGAATTAATCAACATGGGTGATTTAATCAAATAACAATTAATCGACGGGAAGGAACAACTTCTTCCAAAATCTCTTTTAATAACTTTAAATCTCTATCATTTCAATTGATAACTTAATATTTCAGGCCAGTAATCAGGAAAAACCATAGCAACTACGCAGTAAATATCATGCGCAAGCAATGCCGAGGGTCGAACAGCGCGAACCAACAATAATAAACTGTGCACTACCGAAGGGTCGAACAGCTCGAACCATAGATGCATCTATCTGCCCCGCTCGCGAATCGATCATGCGACGCGGATAAAAATAATACGGTTAACCTGCTCGAGAATCATACCTGCGACTCATATGCTCATATGAATGCACACACGAATACATGGTCATCCTGCTCGCGAATCATACATGCGGCTCAGGCACCCAAAGTCACACATATCCACATAATAAATCCGTATTTTATTAAGAAAATAGTTTTTCTCAGGAAAGTGGTAAAATTCTTCTTAAAAGGAACATGAAATATAGCTTTTAAATCTTTGTTTTGAAACTCATTGTCAAGTTTAATGATATTCCATAATACAACCCAGTCCAGGTACACAAATATCCGCAGAGGAATCAATTCTCTTTCCAGAAGATTAACAAAATGAACTCTAGTATTCTTTTAGATATTCAATTACGATTTCGATTATATTAGCAATTTAATATTACGGGCAGGATTATAGGTACAACACGTAAGACATGCTAGTGGGTCCTAAACTACCCGGACATGGCATAATAGTAGCTACGCATGGACTCCCATCACCTCGTGCGTACGTAGCCCCCAAAGATAATAGCATGAACTGAATTAATTCACCTAGGGGGACGTTTCCCTCACAAAGTTAGAAAGGAGACTTACCTTGCTCCGAAATTTTCATAACTGGCCTCCAAGCCCATCCGATGACTCCGACGGACGCACAACGCTCCGAAACTACCACATACCGGCAAGCAATGAAAATTCATCCTAATACTCACAACAAATTCAAATTATATACTTTCCCAACCCAGCTCAGTGAAATGACCAAAATGCCCTCGGGCCTACTTGCCCGGAAATCCAAAAAATATCGAAGATGTATTCTACCCATAGCCTTACTAACTCAAATATATAATTTACTCAAATATTCATGCTAATTTCGTGGCTAAAAATCCAATTTTTCCATTTTCTAGGTTTCTTCAATATTTCCCAAATTCCTACCAATTTCCATGCCTAATCCATGCATATAATCCTGTATTTAACATAGAGGCATGAAGGAATTACTTACCTTGACATTGCATGAAGGAATCCTCTCTTGAAGCTCTCCTAAAATCGCCTAAGCCATGAGAAAAATGAAGACAAATGATTCAAAATTCTTGTTTTAAAACATTCTGCCCAGGCTGATTTCTGCACCTGCGGTTCGACCTCTGCACCTGCGATTCCACAGGTGCAACCAATCTCCCGCACCTGCGGCTTCCTCAACTCTAGCCCAAAATCGCACCTGTGCCCCACCGTCTGCACCTGCGGCTTTGCAGGTGCGGAAATTCCATCGCACCTGCGATCCCCAGCCAAGCTTGCCCACTCTCGCAGGGGCGGATCACACCAGATGACATCAATCTTAACTTCTTTAAACTTCAAATCTTGATCCGTTAACCACTCGGAATCCACCCGAGGCCCCCGGGACCTCGTAAAATTATACCAACCTGTTCTAAAACATAGTGCGGACTTTCTCGAGGCCTCAAATCACATCAAACAACATCGAAACCACGAATCGCACCCAAATCCTAACTTTATGAACTTAGAAATTTCCAACTTCTACATCCGATGCTGAAACCTATCAAATCACGTCCTATTGACCTCAAAATTTGCGCACAAGTCATATTCGACGTTACAAACCTGCTCTAACTTCCGGAATCGCATTCCGACCTCGATATCAAAAATTTCACTTCCGGTCGGATTTCTCAAAAACCTTCAAATTTCTATCTTTAGCCAAATAACTTCTAAATGACCTACGGACATCCAAATTCACTTTCGATCGTGCTCCCAACTCTAGAATCACCATACGAAGCTATTCCCAGACTCGGAATCCCAAACGGACATCGACAACATTGAAATGCACTTTAATCCCAAATTTATGAAATTCTCCTAAAATGCTAACTACCACTATATGCATCGAAACGCTCCCGGGTTATCCAAAACCCGATCCGGACATACGCCCAAGTCTGAAATCATCATACGAACCTGCTGGAACCTTCAATCCTGATTCGGAGGTTGTTTACTCAAAATTCCAATCTTAATTGATTCTTCCAACTAAGGCTTCTAAAATGAGAATTTTCTTTCCAACCCAACTCTAAACTGCCCAAAATTCAATTCCGACCACACCTACAAGTCATAACACCTGAAACAAAGTTGCTTGCGACTTCAAAACTCTGAACGATGCGCTAGAAATCAAAATGACCAGTCGGGTCGTTACATTCTCCCCCACTTAAATCGATGTTCGTCCTCGGACGTGCCAAGAACTGCTCTGGAGTTGTCTGAAATCATTGTTTAACATCTCGAGCACCTGCCCGTGCTACCACCACCCAGCTGAGTACATTAGCTTAATCAAATCTGAAGATTCTTCGCTTATCCATATAATAAGCTCAAAACCTAGTTCCAACACTTGAAATTTCTCTGCCAGGCCTAGTTCCAATTTATAAACACTGTATCAATTACCACATGGCATACCAGAACATGACTGCATACATTTGCTGAATTAGCGCCATACACCGCAAGATTCATCATCTAATCACAATGACGTTCCCTGAACCTTAATAGCCAAAATTCCACGAATCTGATGCTCCCAATATACATCCTGCTATAATGCTGATGATACCACCACAACGGAGGAAATGTGCAGAAATTCATACTCAACTGCAGAGTTAACAAATCCTTGAATACCTCATCTTGACTAGAATCATCACTTCATTATGAACCTGAATAATGGTATTTGTTTTTTAATATACACTTCACCTAACCTCATCGCACTGATCCCTGATTTAATAGTCCCGTCTCACCCAGTATGAACTGCTCAGACAACAAATCACCCCAAACATGGCCAACAGCCTCACATGATACCACATCGCGCCAATAGACCATAACTTGAACATGATAATAAGAAACGACTCAGGAAGGGACTATTCACTCACACAACTAATATGAACTGTTCTTAGAAAATAGGAAATAAAACATAAGAAAAATAAATATATTAACTCTTCACATCATGACACTGTTGCGGCGTGCAACCCGATCCGAATAACATACCCGTGGCGATGTGCCACCCGATCCACACATAAAATTTACATAAGAATATAGATATATACGGAGCTGATTTGCTCACTATTACAAATTACTAAATAATCGATCACAAGCACGCTAAGTGCACAATACCATCCTGGGGAGACTGATAAAGCCGTAGGCTACAAAACTCAAGCACAACTGAGGTGCGACATATATATATACACTCTGGATCTCAAGAGCTATCCTGCTCACATAACATCCCCACTACGCGGGACCTCAACACATAGGAAATTATCAAGCCGTTTCACAACTCACACGGCACAATCATAATAACACATGGATTTGACGAAGACGGAACAACATCCGCTGTTCTAATACCTTTCCATGAAAAGCGCTCTACTGAAATGAACATGCATGGCTCATACGGAGCCCATAATCAAATTTAAATCCATCTACAGACATCGAGTCACCTTGCTCGCACCAAACTAAGCTGATAGCTTTTACCTGGGTTCACATTAACCCACTTCCTCTCATAATATGTGTAGACATGTAATTTTTGACCCTCCCCAAAATTTTGCCCATATTAGCGTTTTAATAATTAGTTTAGGTCTAATACCGCTATTTTAACTAGTTTTTACTTTAATTTTATCACAAAAAACTAAAATTATAAAAATATAGTTTCATTTTGTAGTCATACTATTTTACTATGATTTTTATTTTTATATAATATTTAAAAAATACCCAAAAAAAATATATATATAGTTTCAACTTTAATTATTAGTTTTATTTTTAAATATAATAATTTATTAAAGTCAATAAAGAATAACTTTTACATATTTATAAATACATTATATCATTGTAGTCTTCTTAGCCTAAATTTAAAACCTAACAAGACATGGACCAAGCCCATATACCCCTTAACCTAGAAGACCCCTAATATAAAGAAGACCTAGAGAGACCTAAGACTTAGGGCCCTTTTTTTTGATCTTCTTCATTCACTCTCCATCTTCAACAAAAAAAAGAAGAGGTATGCTTTTTCTAAAGAACCACCTCCCATTCCTAATTTCATCTTCTTCAACTAAAAAACACACAGACACAATCTTTGACAACCAGACATTCCCAAGAACAAAAAAGAAAAAATAATGCAGCTGCTCCTTCCTCAAAATAGACAGCTTTTTCTCGCAATTTTACATCCATGAAAGAACAACGAAACTCATCCCAAAACAGTCCATAAACTAGCCTTGTTTCCACACCAAAACCCCAGTGAAAATTAGTCAAAAACAGAAGCCATAAGCAACGAAAATCCATCTAAAACATCCCAAAATCTGCCCGAAAATCAGCCACAAAACATATAAAAACTAATTGTTTTTCTCCATAATTAAACCCAACAAGGTCCAACTTTGTTACCTCATTTTGGTCGAGTTAGTTGAGGACGAGTCGAGGTCATTGTTCGAGCTCCGATCAACGATCTTAGTTGGAACATCATTGTTGGCATCAGTCTTCATAGTTGAAGCTCATATTTTTGTACGAAACAAGAAAAAAGGTTAGAAATCCTTCAATTGAAATATCCACTCCTAAATCATTGCTGGTTCAATGTTATATGCATATGGGGGTTTATCTATGTTTGTGTGTATTTCTGTATGTATATATAATTTTGATTCAAAGTTGTGGTATTTTTGTTAAAAGTTTTGATTTCGTAATAAAGTTGAATTTGGGTTTTATGTGTTTGTTGTTGGTTGTTGTATCATTTTATGGGATTTTGGGTTTGCACTTCACATAGCAATTCAGTTATGTTTAATCATTTAAGAGTCAGATGTTCGTTAAAGTAGTAACATTGGGTGTTAATTCTTGATGATTAAGGCTTGATTCAGATTTTTTTGGTTCAAGTAAAAGATTACTAATTCAGAAAGGGAGAGTGTGAATAACTAGTATATACTTTAAATAGCTGATATATTTCTTGACTCTCACGTCAATTTCATATTCATAAGTCATGCCTCACAACAATCTCAAATTAGCTTTAGGAAAATAATTAATACACATACGTACTTTGTTTGACGCACGATTAATAAATCATCACGGCTATGGGTACGGTTCCTATGGCATGGTCGTGACATATAATACCCATCTCGGGTGCGGCAACTCATGTCCCCGACTCTGACTCAAAACAATATTAACAATAATCACGTAGAAATCGCGGGTGCATTTCATGTGGCGCAGCTGCGATATGTCCGAAAATAACAAGTGCATGCCATCATGACTTGTTCCATGATAAATCCATAAACATTAAAGCGGTTAAAAATTAAAAGGCAAAAAGCATAATAGGCTATAACATGCAAACAATCAGACAATTTAGGCCAAATATCAATAGTTAAGCGACCGTGCTAAAATCACAAAATTCGGGAATGCCTAACACTTCTCCCGGGTTAAGAGAATTCCTTACCCAGATTTTTGGTTCGCAGACATTTTAAACAGAGTCAAAATTTCCTCGGTTTGGAATTTTTAAAATAAAACGGTGTCCGAAACATCGTCAAAAATCCGGGTGGAGACTCCGAAAAGTAAAATAAATCCAAAATCCGAATAATGTCGCTTTAATTGAAAAAAATCCCTTATTACCCTTTATTTACCGGGGGTAGTGAAAAAGCAGGTGTGACAGCTCTGGCGACTCTGCTGGGGACAAGAACCCAGAATCTATGGTTCAGGGTTCAGAATTCGAGCTTAGAATAACTGTTGTATTTTGCTTTATTATTTGATTTTTACATGTTTAAACCTAACGTGCTAAATGTCGCTTTTTACCGCTTTGATATTATCTGAACTGTATATAAATTGTGCCGAAACCCTCTTCTCTCTGAGTCTTCTAAATCATCTGGGAAGTGTGCACTTCGTGTGTCCTCTTTTCTGTTAGAGTCATATCCAAATTTTAGAACGAGGTTCGGACAAGTTGCAAAGCCAGTGAAGCTTCTGTATTCTCGGGTAAGCCTGGTCTAGAACAAAACCCCAGGATTCAAACTTAGAATAACATAGCCTCATGTCGGATCCCTAGTAGGAACGTTGTTTGCATTATGTGCATTTGACTTTGGGGACTCAACACAAGGGTTGGGTCCGTCTAGGACAGGTGTACCCAATTTAAAAGACCATCCTGATGCATCTTGCGTGCTACTTGCGTATATGTTTATTTTGGCTTACATGTTGATTGGCTTCTAGAATGGGAAAGAAAATCAAAAGAAAAAGAAAGGGAAATAACAGAAAAACCAAGAGTGAGAGGTAGGTATTCGAAATCTGAAACTTTGTCTAAAAAAAAGATAGAAAATAAGTGAATGTTTTCAAAAGTCATGGTCCCCGGTTCCGTCAAAACTGGAAGAACTACGCGGGTCTGATTCTCACCGGATGTGAGATACGTAAGCAAACCTCATCGGTTCCGCCCCTCAATTTTTTTTAAAAAAAAATCCCCAAAAAATATTTTTCTACCTTTTTATTTTCCCCAATTTTTAAAAATCCAAAAATATTTTCCTTTACTTCCTTCTGTAGAAAAGTCTTTCTTTGAGAACCCAATTTTAAAAAAAAAATCCAAAAATATTTTCCTTTACTTCATACTTTAGAAAAGTCTCTCTTTGAGTCTACAATTTTCAAAAATCAAAAAAATTCCTTTAATTCCTTTTTTGAAGTCTTTCTTTAGAAAATCCCAAATTAAAAAAAAAAGTTTAAAACCAAAAATATTTTCTTTCATTTTAAGAAGTCTTTCATTCAAGAATCCAAAAAAATATTTTCTTTCTTCTTTAGAAGTCTTTCTTTAAATTTCGAAAAAACAAAATAAAAAAAAGAGAAAATGAAAAATCCAAAAATATTTTCATTCTTCTTTCGAAAATCGAAAAGAAAATTCAAGCTTCAAAAATATTTTATTTTTCTTTAGAAGTATTTGTTTCATAAATTCAAAGTAAAAGTCCAAAAATCCAAAAATATTTCTTTTCTTCTTTTTAAGTCTTTGTTTCGAAAAAAAGTAAGTACAAAAAGAAATTCAAAAAAAAAAGAGTTAGGTTATTTACTTTATTCCCAATCTTCTCGAACTACGCAAGATCTGATTCATGCAGCGTCATGATACGTAGGCAACCCACATCAGGTTCGATCGAATGATTTTAAAAAAAAAAAGAAGAAAGTGAAGAAAAAAAATGATAATAAGGACCGACTGAGTCCATTCTAACGTGTCTTTTATTTTGAATTGTGAAGAAAGTTTGAGGTGGTCGTTTTGTGGTAAGCTGACAACGAAAAATCCAAGGGAAAAATGACAACTGACACCGAAGCTGTTATGAGTGCTAAAGAGACTCAGGGTCAGAAGGTTCGACAAGAGTCTACTGTGGTTTAGGAAAATAGAATACTGAAACAACAAATGACTAAAATGCGTCAAGCATGGGTCAATGGCCAAGGATCGCCTTTTTCTATTCATGGTTTCCCAGAGTTCACATCCGTCTTGACTACTACCATTCCGGCCTCATTTCCTGAGCAATCCTATCCACTTGGGTTTAGTCCTTATCCCAACTATACAACTACAGTTGAAACTTCTGTTGCACACTCCCAAAGTGTGCCATTGACAACCAATCACACAACCACTGTTGTTATGCCTATCTTCACTGTGCCACAGCCAACAGTGGTACAGAAGAAAACTCATGAGTCACAATTTACTATCCAACAAGAACAATACCACTCTCCTGGGTACCATTTGTACCTATTTGATCTTCCTGCAAATATTGAGAAGCCTGTCCAAAATATGGCACATGAAGAAATGATCAAAAGAGTGAATAGCTTAGAATAACAGTTGAAAAACATGCAAGGGTTTGACATGTCAGAAAAGTATTGCCTTCAAGGATCTATGTATGTTCCCCGATGTTCGTTTTCTACTTGGTTTCAAGAATCTCAAATTTGAAAAGTATGATGGACATGGAGATCCCATAGCCCACCTGAAAAGGTATTGCAATCAGCTAAGAAGTGCAGGAAGAAATGAAGAATTGCTAATGGCTTATTTTGGGGAAAGCCTTACGGGGGTAGCCTCTGAATGGTTTACTGATCAAGACACATCTCGATGGTATGTCTGGGATGACATGGCTCAGGCCTTTGTCAAACAGTTCCAATACAACATCGACATTGCCCCGGACCGCAATTCCCTTTCAAACCTGAAGAAGGAACTAATTGAAAGTTTCAGGGAATATGCCATTAAATGGAGAGAGCAAGAAGCTAGAGTTAAGCCACCCATGGATGACCACGAGCTAATCACTATCTTCCTTCAGGCTCAAGAGCCAGATTATTTTCAAAACATCATGTCCGCAATTGGCAAATCATTCTCGGAAGCAATCAAAATGGGAGAAATGGTTGAAAATGGCCTTAAGACAGGCAAAATCATAAGTCAAGCAGTGTTCAAAGCCGTAACTCAGGCTGTCCAAATTAAATCTGGTAATTTTAGGGACATGAATGAGAAAGATGAAGAAATCATGATGGCATCAGGGTTGAGAAGAGGTCCTAGGAGAACATCTCGAAGGAATGACCAGCCTCGTCTGTTTTTCGATGATTCCCATGAGCAATCCTATCCACCTCAGAACCCACAATACTCCTTTGCTCCACCTGAGTATGTTGTCCAGCCACCAAGACACCCCAGAAGGCGAGCATTGCAAAATCTCAACCAGCCTCCACAGAATTTCCAAGTGCCTTATAACCCACATCCAGGCAAGGGGTATAGAGGAGAACAAAGGTTGAAAGATAATTTTACACCAATAGGAGAGTCATATGCAAGCTTGTTTGAGAAATTAAAGCATTATGACATGATTGCACCCATTCCTCCAAATCATGTGGATCCACGTGCAAGAAGCTTTAACCCTTCTAAAAGGTGTGAATACCATTCCAATGCCCAGGGGCACATTGCTGAAAACTGTCGGAATTTGAAAAGAGAAATAGAAAGGATGATCTAGAAAAATCTGATTGTGATCCAAGACAGTGACACCCAGATTATCACGCATAATCATTTACCTGCACATGATGATGCACACTTTGTGGGGATGATGCATGGTGACAGGGAGTATGAGAATTCTCTCGGGAACTCGCTGATTGAAGTTAATGATTTTGAAATTGGAGAAAGCTCTGCTGATTGTGATGAGCAAATTTGTGGCTAAATGTCAAGCTTAGGAATTGAAAAGTCATTCCCTCCTTACTAGGAAGGAATAATGGTAGCTTGTTTTGATTTTTTTTCTATTATCTAGGTTATTTCAGGGTTGTGATCCAGATTTTATTTGCTTTATTGAGTCAAACCCTTCTATTCCTCTTTTCTGTTTGTGTGAGTCTTGTCTGTCTGTTTTATTGCTATTTTCATTATCCGGTTTATTCTATGGTTGTAACCCGGACTTTAGGTTGTTTGTCTTGTTGTTAAGCCCTTCCATCCTTTATTCAATGAAATACAATTTGTCATTTTGTGTCATTTCAATATGACATGCATGCAGAAATTTTAGCCAGATCTTAAAAAACTGACTTAGTCTTGAGTGAGATAAGTGAGAAAGAGACACTTTTGAGAATGAATAAAGATTTGAGATACTTTGGAACTAAGGTCGAGTAATTCACCTTCAAATCATTGTGAAGACCGGGTTTGAGGATGTCCAATCAGTTGAGGCTTGGTTGAAAGTTTGACATTAAAGGATAGAAAGTGTCTTTCGACCGCGACACACCAAGAAAATAGACATGTTCATCAATGCTATGATCGCAAAAAGATAATATATTTTGGCATTTCTCGAGGATGGGAGGCCCTTTTTCGGCTACCCAAACACTTTATACCCTTTGTTTCCCCTTTTGAGCCCGCGTTATTTTATTTGACAAACCTCTCTTGGAATCAAGTTTAGAGTCAAAAGTCCAAAAAAAGGGAGAAAATGAAAAAAAAATCCATGCCCCAAAAGTACAAACTGGGGCAACTCTTAGAAAGTTCAAATGAAAAAAAGAGAGAGAGAAGAAAAGAATAGTCTGAGATCTATGCCCTAGAAAAAAAAAGAAGCTGGCATAATTTGTTTTGAAAAAAAAAGAGGAATAAAGAAAAACGAGAAAGAAAAACATGAGAAAAAGAAAGAAAGATGAAAGAAGTTAGGTCAGATGTTTGAACTACGTTAGACATGCTTCCTTAGAAAAATAGGATACGTAGGCAACCTTACACGGTTCGATCCAACCAAATAAGATTCAAAAGAAAAAAAAAATCCAGAAAAATCCCTAGTAGCTAAAACTGGGGCAGAATTTTTACTTTCTTTCTAAAAGAGTCGATTCCAAGAGTTGTAAATTTATAACCCCTCATTTCGAGTCTACTTTAAACCTTCATGCCAACCCTCCTTTCCAACCCTATCCAAAAACCTTCCAAATAAAGACCTCCCGATATGCCTTCAAGAATGCCAAGAGAAGCATGCAATGAGCAACAGTTGTCACGTGACATAGAACACTGTTAGTTGCTCACCCGAGAAAGCATGGAATCAGCAACGGTTGTCACACGACATAGAACACTGTTAGTTGCTCACCCGAGAAAGCATGGAATCAGCAACGGTTGTCACACGACATAGAACACTGTCAAGTTTCTCACAAAAGAAAAAGAAAAAGAAAAGAAAAGAAAAAATAAAGAAGAAAAATGAGAGAGTCTTACAAGTGAAAACCCTCACGGGCACTGTAAGGCGATGGTAAGTAGAGAAAAATAAATGAGATAGACTTTTTGGTGAAAACCCCTCGGGGCAGCACTAGTCGATAGTGAGTCATGAAGCTGATGCAAAGGATTGGCACGAACAAGCCCGCCTTCAAAGGTCATAAGAATGGTAAAAGGAAAGGTTAGATCAGTTTGATAGATCGGTTGGTAAGTCCAAAATGCATGTCCTGATCATTAAGGCTAGTTACCCCAAAAAAAAAAAGAAAAAAAAAACTCTCTTCCTTCTGTCCTTCTGACAGGGGCATTGCTTGTTGATACTTGCTTCTTTGAATCATTGTGTCCTTCACTCTGAGTCAGTCCTTGTCAAAACAAGCAAGAAAAGATTTCAAAATCTGCTATCAGCTTTTCAGTTGCACAAAAGTGAATTTGGCCAACAATTCAATGTTACAATCAATATGCATTGAGGATTCATGCAGAGGCTTCCCCCCAAAAAGACCCTTGTCAGCCTACTTGGCGCAAGCAAAGATAACTGGTAATTCCCTCTGACACTCAAATTGCTCCAAAAGGCAAGAAGTCATTCAGGATATCAGAAAAGGTCGCCTAAGCAAAGATCTTCTGTTGGGATCAGTCTGGTTGAGCCAAAAATACAAGTGGTACTAGGTGTGAAACAATCAGGGTTGATGCAGAGCAAAAAAGTCTCTTGAAACTGACTCAGGCTAATTGAGCAAAAGCCAAGCTGCCCAGGACTCAAGGCCACAAACCAGCCACCACTTTTTAAAACTGACAAAATTTTTCTTTGTTTAAAACAGGAACAAAGCAGTGCAATGAAAGTGGTTAAAAAAAAAAAAGAGAAGAGCCAAAAAAGGGAAGTTTCTCAAATCTTTACCTTTATTTTGCTAATGTACATAAAATGTCGCCATTACTCTTCACATTTTTCCTCCTAGGATAAAAAGTCCTAGTCTGATGGATTTTCCTCCCAATAAAAATCTTAGTCTGATGAATTTTTTCTCCAAAGATAGAAGACCTAGTCTGATGAACTTTCTCCTAGGATCAAAATCTTAGTCTGATGAATCTTTCTCCTAAGATAACAAAAAATAAGGGACTGAACTTTCTCCTAGGATCAAAATCTTAGTCTGATGAATCTTTCTCCTAAGATAACAAAAAATAAGGGACCTAGTCTGATGAATTTTCTCCTAGGATCGAAATCTTAGTCCGATGAATTTTTCTCCTAAGATAAGAAAACCTAGTCTGATGATCTTTCTCCTAGGATCAAAATCTTAGTCCGATGAATCTTTCTCCTAAGATAACAAAAATAAGGGACCTAGTCTGATGAATTTTCTCCTAGGATCGAAATCTTAGTCTGATGAATCTTTCTCCTAAGATAGGAAACCTAGTCTGATGAACTTTCTCCTAGGATCAAAATCTTAGTCTGATGAATCTTTCTCCTAAGATAGAAACCTAGTCTGATGAATTTTTCTCCTAGGATAAATGTTTTAGTCTGATGAATCTTTCTCCTAAGATAAAGAAAACCTAGTCTGATGAATCTTTCTCCTAGGATAAACATCTTAGTCTGATGAATCTTTCTCCTAAAATAACAAAAAGAAAGACCTAGTGTGATGAATTTTCTCCTAGGAACAAATCTTAGTCTGACGAATCTTTCTCCTAAGATAGAAGACCTNTGATGAATCTTTCTCCTAAGATAGAAAACCTAGTCTGATGAACTTTCTCCTAGGATCAAAATCTTAGTCCGATGAATCTTTCTCCTAAGATAGAAGACCTAGTCTGATGAATTTTCTCCTAGGATCAAAAGCTTAGTCTGATGAATCTTTCTTCTAAGATAAAAAAAAAATAACCTAGTCTGATGAATTTTCTCCTAGGATCAAAATCTTAGTCTGATGAATCTTTCTCCTAGGATAAATGTCTTAGTCTGATGAATTTTTCTCCTAAGATAAAGAAAACCTAGTCTGATGAATCTTTCTCCTAAGATAAACGTTTTAGTCTGATGAATATTTCTCCTAGGATACCTAAAAAAGAAAATCGAAAAAACAGAAAAAAAATAAAAAAAAAAATACATCCTGCTTGATTCATTTTAGCATATATACACAATTCAGTAGTCTCATTTTCCAGCATAGGGTCTCCATTCCCTAGTTGATTTTATTTTTAGACATAGGGGCTTCACTCCCTAGTTTTCTTTTCCAACATAAGGTCTCCAATTCCTAGTTGATTTTATTTTTGGACATAGGGTCTCCACTCCCTAGTCTTCTTTCCAACATAGGGTCTCCAATCCCTAGTTGATTTTATTTTTTAGACATAGGGTCTCCACTCCCTAGTATTCCTTCCAACATAGTGTCCCACTCCCTAGCAGACACCGGCATAACCTGATGATCTTTCTGACAACAACATAACCTGTTGATCATCTCCTGACACTGTCATAACCCCGTGATCTATTTCCCCCAGGCAACAACATAACCTATTGACCTTTCCAGACACCGGCATAACCTGGTGATCTTTTCTGACAACAGCATAACCCGTTGATCCTCCCCCAGACACCAGCATAACCCGGTGATCTTTTCTTGAGGGCAGCATAACCTGTCGATCTTTTCCAACATAGGGTCTCCAATCCCTAGTTGATTTTACTCTTTAGGCATAGGGTATCCACTCCCTAGTCTACAATAACTCCGGATGCACCATTCCCGACTTTTTCATTGTTTTCAATAATAAAGTAGCATAGATTTCATTACAATAACTCACGAAATTTTCCTAGTGAAAACTGGGACAGAAAATTTCGTTCATTTGCTCTTGATTGTGCAGATTACAATTTAGGACAATGGACTCAAGACGACAAAAAGAAGAAGTTTTGATCCAGAATAAAGAAAAGAAGAAAAAGAGAAGACTAAACCCAAGATGCAGAAGCGGAAAAGATGTTGATTGCTCAAGACAGATTGAAGTCACAAGCTATGCATGTCCATTCTTGATCCGAAAAAGCTATAGAAGAATGAACTAGCACCTGTAGCCAACAAACATCTAGTTTCAGATCAGAGTCTGCATGGAGAACCAACCAAGACTCAAGACCAAGCTTCAGAACATTCATAGATAGGAATCTTGTAACTCGTAGCTGATAGGCTTAGTTAGTCTTTTCTTTTTGATTTT
>ML421095.1:56473-76861 GCA_005239525.1 Nicotiana knightiana | reverse complement strand
TGAATGTCTCTTTTCTTAATCTTGTCACCTTTCTTATTCTCTTTTCAGTTCTGTAAATGCAGATTTTAATAACATGGCATGCTTGCGGACTTCATGCCCAGATCCTAAAACGCTGTCAGATTTCGAAATAATGAACCAAAAAGCAAAATTTGTTGAAGATAAGGCTTGTAAGAAAATAAACAAAGAATTGGAACGAAAATGAGATTCCCTCTCTTTGGATCATTGTTGAAGCCGAGATCGATGATGAAGATTGAGTCAAGACCCGATTGAAACACTTTCGTTAATTGATTGAAAGTAATTGGCCAGAGTCTGCCATGTGCAGTTGTACAATAAAGAATGACCCGTGCTTACAATAAGAAAGTGCACCCAGTATGAGGTAGGACAATTTGTTTCGAAACATATCTTTCCGCACTAGGAACAAGCAAAAGGAAAGTTCGCCCCGAATTGGCAAGGTCCTTACCTCATCGAGAAAGTATTGTCAAAAGGAGCTTTACACTTGGCAAATATAGAACGAAATGTGACAAACATATCTGTCAATGCAGATGTTGTCAAGAGATATTATGTTTGACATGCCTCTGTGGGGGTGTTGATACCCAATTTTTCCTCAAACTATTTTAAAATTTGCATATATACCTTCAAAATCACTCTTTATAATAACTGATATTTTTCCGTAATTTTTCATATTTTTATTAAATTCATTTCCAATTTATTCAGTATTTTTATATTCAATAATTATTCATAAATTGTATTATAAATAATTTCAAAATATTTCCCAGCTCAATATTTTATTTTTAATCCAATTAGGATTTAATTATTTCACAAATTAGCCAATTTGCATTATTTGATCATAGTTACAATAAATTTGCAATTATAGCCTAGTTATACATTTTATACTATTTTAATTCAATAATTATTAATTTTATATTTTAAACACTATCAATTACCTTAATTTCATCTATTTAGCATTAATTTTATGTAATTATTAGCTATTTTTTTAAAATTATTTATCTATTTAATCGGGTATTTAACAATTAGCCCTGTCTTATTTAAATTATAGACTAATTTAACTTAACCCCGACCCAATTGAAACAAGCCCAATTACATAACCCAATACCCAAGCCCAAACCTAAATCTACCCGATCCAACGTCTGAACAAATCCTGGCCGTTGATCAAACTTGATCATCGGCCCAAAAATGACCTTCCTTAATTAAACCTAGACCTACCCCCCCGACCCCTCATTCACTCGGTCTCTATCTCTCTACTCTCTCTGTCTATCTCTCTAAGTCTCTTCCAGAGACTTCCTGTCCCTATGGCTCCGATGAACCTCTTCGTCTTCTTCGGTCGTCTCTTTGCCAGAGACCATGAAGCCCTTATCATCCTCCTGCCTCCTATGGTTCCTTCACGCCGGTAATGCTATCCCTAAGGCCCTCAAAGGATGAGGACCAGTCTCCTCACACCTATGGTTTGTTCCTACTTGCTTCAGGCCTCCAGGGCTCGATTATGAGTAAGATGTTTCCATCTTTGGCCCAAACCTATGGGTTTCTAGGCAGATATCTTCATCTCTGGGTTCACCCTTCAAACCCTAACTTCTGAATCTTAGATATGTAATAGATCTATGCCTACTATGAGGTTTTCCTATGTTTTCTTTAAAGAATCTCCCATCTCTTGAACGGTTTCCTCATTTTTCATACTAGGGTTTCAAAACCTTTTTGGCAAAACGATTTCTTTGGATTTTCAACAATTACTTTATGATTCTGAGCATGTTTAAACGTCACCTGAGTATTTTCTTTTGTTTGAGCCATTCTAGTTAAGAAACCCTAATACTTCTGGGTTCGATTTGAAGGTTTGAATCTGTTTGCAATGTTTTTTGCATGAACTTTCTGGATTTTGTACGAATGCCCTATGTGTTCTATGCTTCTTGCCCTGATTTGTTGTTAAGGTTTTCTGAATCTCTACTGCCCTTTTAGCTACTTGCTTAGGGTTTCTCCCACTTTTGTTCAACACATGTTATTTATCGACTAGTAAGTCTGATTATTCGTTTTATTGATTACTGGTCTTGAGCATATCTCGTAAAGCTGTAATATCTTCCTTGAATATGTGACTCCGTGTATTCTCCTGTTAATTACTTGACATATACATTTCTTATTTGAAATATTCTGTATCTAGTCCTTATTATATGCCACATGCTTTACTATGGTAAAACGGCGGGCGTCGACCCTACCGTATGAGTATTCGGACTATAACAGTTCCAATGAACAGTCACTCACTTTTGACAGTTATACGATTCCAGAAGATGATCCATAATTGGGTAAATCACGTTTATTAGAAGTCGACAATAGAGTGGTTGTACCAGCAAAAAGTTATATACGTTTTATTGTAACATCTGTTGATGTACCTCATAGTAATCAGTATTGTGATTATCCTTTCCTTATTTAATATGACTTGTATCAGTTTTAACTATGACTCTCCAATTAAAGGGAGTCCGGTTCTTTAATTGATTTTGATTGAGGATCTTCCTAAAACTCTGCTAAATTATTGTTTCCTACCTTATTTCTCTGGCCTGTTTAAGACTATAAATGTATTTGCTCTCATTAGCATAAGGGACGAACATAGACCTTATTCTATTCTCTCTTGCTCTCACACACACACAATCTACTATTCTTCTCTCGAGTGTTTGCTATTGCTAGTCGGTTGGAAGCAAAGACTAGCTATTCTACTTGCCTCTTATTCTGTATTTGCTGTCTTCAACTGGTATGTTTCCAGTTTATATTTAAAGTCTCCAAAACAACATGTTTCTCTAGTTATTACGATGCATCCCACTTCTGGTTTCTTTTTACTTATGGTTATGTTGTCCTACTTGCAACTAGTTTCACATATTATGTTGTTTGGTTCTGGGTATCTCCTCCCTTATAGCCTTAGCATGCAATCCCTAGGATATTATAATTTCCATGTATGTTACTTAACATGTGTTTCTTAAACCTATGTGTAATTATGTCCTACCCTCTCCCAGTACTCCCTCGAATCTGATTATGTTTAGATCTTGGCATGAATTCTTGGTGGCTAATTGTGTTATGTCAGACTCAATACTAGTCTGTGACACTCTAAATGCTAATATGTTTCTATGTGTCCCCAATCCCCATTGTCCCTGAGTGAAATCTATGCTTGAATGTGCCGAACCTGTGCGAGTTGTTTGCTGCTTTTCCAAAGATGTTTACATTATATTCAAGTTGTTTCATTACTGATCGAAACCTTCCAGAAGACTTCTTTATTTACTGGATCAATCCAGTATTGTTTTGTGTCAAAACCTTTTCAAATCTATCTCATGCACTTCACTTGATTCCTAGACCTTTAAGTTCTACCCCCTCAGTTTGAGCACTGCTTTGGGACCTTGAGTTCCCTCTGAACTCTGACACACTGAGGCTGATATTTCTACACTGCACATGTTTAACTCCTGGTTACTAAGTCTAGGTGTGAGCGTTTCCCGGGAGCCCTTGAGGTCCTTAGGGAACTTTGACACACCCGAACTGTGAAAAGGCTATGAATACCATGTGGCAATGAGGTTTAGAGGATTTGGGCCTAATTGAAGGCTCCCTATAGAATAACTTCTTATTTTTCACTTCTGGTTGTGTAATTCATAATCCTTGGCCTGTAATAATTTGTAAATAATTATGGGGATGGATAGTGAAACGAGAGGGGTAACTATGCATGCCTACCTATTACAAGGGTAGAAACCATGCTTAGGTTTTTATTCCATATATGTTCAATAGAGATCCTATGTTGGTTCATGTGTCCATGCATTAGATATCATGCTACTCAGGATTTATTTGTATTGTATTCAACATCTAATCTACCCTTAGAAATCTTGCCTATAGGATAAACAATAACAATAAAATAAACCGCTATTACGTGATTCTGTCCATATAAACATGTTATGAAACTTCATTATAAGTCTTGTCTTAGGATAAATAAACTACAATCATGTCTCACCACGCCTGCGCACTTAGAGATCTTGTTTCTAGGTAAGTAAAATTAACAAGATGTACTCTTGCTATTCCTGAAACGATGCATAATGTTGTGATTTCATGTGTATTCAGAAATCCTGTTTAGGTTATTATGCATCATGCTGCATTAGACATCATGCTATAGGATCGTACTCATTTAACTGAACTTAGTCTAAATACAGTATCTAAAACAGTCCCCTGTTCTAAACAACTGGTAATTAGTCCTTGCACATCTTCAACACCTAGAATTGCGTGTTATTAGCTATAAACAACCTAGAGTCGTTGACAAACCTGAATAATTGTTGCATGTTATCCTACACTCAGGCAAGCCTTAGATAATCAACTTAAAAAATAAAACCAGAACTGTCCTTTGTGATTAGTGTTCAACTGTCAGCATGATTAAAACCAGTAGGCAAGCCTGATTAAGACTTCCTGTCTGAGTTATGCAGTAAATTTGTCTTTGTGTTATCACTTAGATATCATGCTTAAGACCTGAACCTGAATATGGACCTTAATTGTGTATGAGACATGCTGTTTATGTGCACTGTTTGTGGAGGTCTTTGAGCCCATTCCTGTTTATATGCTACCCCTTTTATCTGCAATTCTACTTGTTCATTAAATGTCACCTTAGCATTTTCACCTTTAAAACCTGAGGGTATGCCTAGCACCTCCTTTAGGATAGGAGTCCTAATTTCCTCCGGGACTGATAGGAAGGGACGGGTAACAACATGCAATAGAGGTCGAGACCAACACTCGATTTAGTTGCTTTCACGGGGTGGGAAAGGGTAGAATATGGATATGATGACCAGTGCGTTAATACCACGTGTAGCCCCTCTTCGAGGAGTGATTACCGGGTATTGCATTGATGCGATCTATATTATTATAAACCTAGGATACCTTTTATATGCTTAGATTGTAATCCTTTCAAAAGCTAATCGTCTTTACTGTTTTCAAACATCTGCATGCTTAAGACTTAAATCCCCTCTTATTTGAGCCTTTATTTGTTTGTTTGCTAAGCCATACAAATTCACAACAACCATTTGGTCGGGAACCACATTTGTGGATCCTGAGGGGTGCCTAACACCTTCCCGTTAGTATAATTTCAAGCCCTTACCCAATCTTTGGTTAGTAATGTAGTTGTAATTGAACCTCTTAGGTGCCCTAACGCACCGTTAAAATTGTTAGGTGATGACTCTTCATATGCAATCCCTTTCCCAAAAGGAATGAGTTGTCTCAACCCATGTCATAAACCCCTTTCAACCGGGCCCCGAAAGGAGGGGAAAAAAGGGGGGCGTGACAGCATGGCGACTCTGCTGGGGATATCCAGGCTTTTACCATTTCAAATTGTTTCGTGAATTTGTGCCTTTATTTTTGTTTAAATACTTGCACCCTTTCCTCTTCCCTTTACATGCAATTAATTGTTTACTTCAGGTATTTACTTTTCCTCAAAGACGAAACTGACATGTCTCTTTGTTTTCTTTTGTAACTGCTTTAAATCATTACTGTTGTTTTTACCTCTTTATTTAACGTGCAAATACGTGACAACTTGTTTTAATACTTATTATTGCATAATCATGCTCAACATTCATACTCCACTCGTGCCAAACAAAATACTATAGCAACGCTTGATGAATGGTTGCGCTCTTCCTATATTATTACCCACTAAATTCGGAAAGGCTTATTTACGGTAAAACTAGTCGATCAACGTTGCAGTCGACGGTTCCGTGCCTTTCCCCCTTGAGTTGTCCACTCAAGGGTACCGGTCTAAAACCTCATAGAAACCATACTCTATTGCACTGTTGCATGCATCATGGTCAGACCTAGTCGTGTTAAATGTCGTCCGCACGATAGCTTTTAAGATAGCCTTATCCAAAGTCCACTGGGCTTCCCTAAACCCAAACGGACGCCCTCACGTTCTGTGCATTTATTTGGAGAATTAAATGCTTCCTGTTAATTATTGACGTTAAATAGTCGAGTCGGGTGGGGGTAAGGGCCTAACCAACCTTATTTGCTTTGCAGAAAAATGAGGCACGAAGTCCCCAGATTCGGCATGGTCTCCAATATCCACCCAAGACTGTTGAGTTGATGGGAGGATATGCACTCTAGCGACAAAGCTATCGTCAGGAAACACTTGGGTAACTTACCATCTCTTATATCAAAAGGCTGAAGGAGCTGAATGAGGATATCTATCCAGAACCTACCTGTTGCTGGGAATTCGCGAGTTGGGAAAACTATACAACGAAAGCAAGAATTCCGAGTCTGGGGAAGGTCCTTCTGGGACCAAGTAGATAGGAGTGTCTTTATTTTTCTCTATCAATGTAGTAAGGCCAATGGCCATTAGTGACTTTTATTTTTCGTCTATCGTTTTGGGATTTGTCTATTTTTCTTATCAATAAAACGAGGCATTTAGCATTTTAAGTTCTCCAAATCAATTTGTCGCTAGGCCTACCTCGGGCACAAAGAGGCTCCCAACTGAGGACGCGCTTTTCATTTCCGCATTATGTGTTTAAATACCGCAATATTCTTTTTCATAATCCTCACTGACTTGGTTACCTTTTTGTTTTTATTTCTTTTCTTTCTTTATTATTCCCCTCCCCAAAGGTTCGTTCGTGCATTCTGGCATCATCAGCCTATCGCACGAGATTCAAGGGCCGTCCAGCTACTCCTCCTCCTAGTCCTCCTAAGGGCAAAGGCAAAAGTAAGATGGAAGAGCCCAGCGGCACCAGAAAGATACCTCATCTTGAGCAGACTTCCAAGCAGGACGACATTATTTACGGATCAGACGAAGAAGAAACACTTGCAGCAATGAGGAGTTTGTTCCTAGAGGACGAGGATATGGATTGCTATGTTGTTCTCGAGGAGGATGGGGAGGAAGGCCCTTCCATACAGACTGTAAGCAATGGGACATATCTCAAGAACTGGTCTATCAAGACGACCAAAGCCCGACGAGCCTTGGGGTAGCGAGGCTAAAACAAGCATTATTTACTGTTTTATTTACTAAATGATTTTCCTTTTCCTGCACTATCCAATTTGTTGCAATAAGATCTTCAATGTTCAAAATAGTTATTCAATTCATCGTAGCATCTTCTAAATTTCTCTTACGAATCCGATATTTATTGTTATTGTTTCCTCTCATTACTTTATTTATACACCATTACTATTACTTGTCTTGATGAACCGGTGACTGTGACATGCAATGAGACAACGCAGCGAACGAACATTGATTCAGACGAAGACGACATACCTGAAGAGATTGTCAAAGAAGTTGAGAACTTTGAGAACAGACCTAAGTCCAACCTAGACAAGACCGAAGTTATCAACCTAGGAGATTCAGAAAACGTCAAGGAGACTCGCATCAGCATTCATTTGTCACCATCAGAAAAGAAAGAATACACAGAGTTTCTAAAAGAGTATGATGATGTATTTGCATGGTCGTATGATGACATGACTGGTCTAAGTATGTCTATTGTGGCTCACAAACTGCCAACCAATCCAGCGTGTCCACCGGTGAAACAAAAGCTCAGAAAGTTCAAACCCGACATGAGTTTGAAAATCAAAGAAGAAGTTACCAAGCAGATCAACACCAAAGTTCTCCGGGTAGTGGAGTACCCGACATGGTTAGCCAACATTGTACCTGTGCTAAAGAAGGACGGGAAGGTCAGAGTCTGCGTCGACTACCGGGATCTCAACCGGGCCTGTCCGAAAGAAGACTTCCCCTTACCAAATATACACATTCTGATTGACAACTGCGCCAAGCATGAATTGTAGTCCTTCGTGGATTCCTTCACTAGTTATCACCAGATTTGGATGGATGAGAAAGATGATGAGAAAACGGCGTTCATCACGTTGTGGGGATTATATTGTTACAAGATGATGACATTCAGCCTAAAGAATGCAGGGGCCACCTACATGAGGGCCATGACCACCATATTCCATGACATGATTCACAAGGAGATCGAGGTGTAAGTGGATGATGTCATTATCAAATCAAAGAAAGATGCTGATCACATGGAGAATTTAGGGAAGTTCTTCAATAGATTGCGAAAATACAATCTGAAACTAAACCCCGCGAAGTGTGCATTCGGGGTTCCTGTTGGGAAGTTGCTGGGGTTTATTGTAAGCCGCTGGGAAATAGAATTGGATCCGTCAAAAGTCAAAGCTATTCAAGAACTACCACCACCAAGGAACAAGAAAGAAGTGATGAGTTTCTTGGGGAGGCTTAATTACATCAACCGGGTTATAGCACAGTCTATAGTCATCTGTGAGCCAATCTTTAAGATGATGAAGAAGGACGCTGCGACCAAGTGGACCGATGATCGTCAAAAGGCTTTCGACAGAATCAAGGAATATTTGTCAACACCAGTCCTAGTACCGCCCAAGCTAGGCAGACCTCTGTTACTCTATCTTGCCGTGTTAGATGGAGCTTTCGACTGCGTTCTGGGGCAGCACGATGAAACGGGAAGGAAGGAACAAGCTATTTATTACCTCAGAAGTTCACTCCATATGAGGCCCAATATTCTCTATTAGAGCGTACATGTTGTGCTCTAACTTGGGTCGCCCAAAAACTGAGGCATTACTTTTGTGCCTACACAACATATCTCATATCAATGATGGATCCATTAAAGTACATCTTTCAGAAGCCCATGCCCACAGGCAAGCTAGCCAAGTGGCAAATCCTGTTGAGCGAATTCGACATTGTTTACATAAATCAGAAGGCAGTTAAAGGACAAGCTCTGGCAAACCATCTTGCTGAGAATCTCGTAGACGAAGAATACGAACCCCTGAAAAACTATTTTCCTGATGAAGAGGTATCATTCATATGAGAAGATATTGCAGAATCCTATTGATGGGTTGGAGGATGTTTTTTGATGGAGCAACAAACTTCAAGGGAGTCGGTATTGGAGCAATCCTAGTATCAGAGACCGGTCAGCATTATCCGATATCCGCCAAACTCAGGTTCCTTTGCACCAACAATATGGCCGAATATGAAGCCTGCATCTTAGGGCTCAATATGTCCATTGACATGAATGTCCAGGAGTTGTTAGTGATCGGTGATTCAGACTTATTGGTACATCAGGTTAAGGAGAATGGGCAACAAAGAATTCCAAGATACTGCCGTATATGCACCACATACAGGAATTAAGAAAGAGATTCACAAAGATAGAGTTCCCGCACGTCCCCAGAATCCAAAATGAGTTCGCCGGTGCATTGGCTACTTTGTCCTCAATAATCCAGCATCCGGACAAGAATTTCATTGACCCTATTCCTGTAAAGATCCATAATCAGCCAGCTTACTATGCCCATGTTGAAGAAGAAGCAGACGGAAATCCTTGGTTTCATGACATCGATGAGCACTTGGCAAAAGGAGAATACCCCGAGCTTGCAAATTCCACTTGGAAACGCACACTTCAAAGATTGTCCAATAATTTCTTTCATAGCGGAGGAATCCTGTATAGGAGGACTCCAGATTTGGGGTTATTAAGGTGTGTTGACGCAAAAGAATCATCAAAATTGCTGGAAGAATTCATGCGGGGGCCTGTGGCTCACATATGAACGATTTTGTTCTAGCAAAGAAGATACTCCGAGCTGGTTACTTTTGGATGACTATGGAAACAGATTGCTTCCAGTATGTTCGGAAGTTCCACCGCTGCTAGATAAAGTCGAAGTGGCCTCCCACAAAGTAGTTACTAAGAAAGTCGTGGCCGACTTTGTCCGCGGCCGCATTGTTTGTCAGTTCGGAGTTCCCGAGTCAATCATCACCGACAATGGTTCTAATCTCAACAGTGACTTGATGAAAGATATGTGTGAAACTCTCAATATCAAAACAAAAAATCCACAACATACAGACCTCAGATGAATGGAGTCGTAGAGGCCGCTAACAAAAACATCAAGAAGATACTAAGGAAGATGATAGAAAGGCACAAGCAGTGGCATGAAAAGTTATCATTCGCTTTATTGGGATACCGCACCACTATCCGCACATCAACATGGGCAACTCCCTATATGCTAGTTTATTGTACTGAGGCTGTTATTCCTGCCGAAGTTGAGATTCCATCTCTAAGAATTATACAAGAAGTTGAGCTCAGCGACGCAAAATGGGTAAAGAGTCGTTATGAGTAACTAGCCCTCATATACGAAAAGAGAATGAATGCAGTCTGTCATGGTCAACTATATCATAACAGAATGGCCAGGGTCTTCGACAAGAAAGTCAAGCCGAGACGATTCACACCAGGGCAGCTGGTGTTAAAGAAAATCTTTCTGCATCAAGATGAAGCCAATGGGAAGTTCTCTCCCAACTGGCAAGGTCCATACATTGTTCATAGAGTGCTGACAGGGGGAGCACTCGTACTTGCAGAAATGGATGGAGAAGTTTGGCCGAAATCGATCAATTCATATGCAGTCAAGCGCTACTATGTGTAATCTTTATGCTTTCTCAGTGATGTAAATTGAAATACGCCTGACCTGAATCCCGTTTAAGAGGGGATACGTAGGCAGCCCTATAGGTTCGGTCACAATTCAATAAAAATCTATTTTTCCCCGCATTGAAAATTGGGGCCGAATTTTGAGGAGGACCCTCAAAATTCTGAAGCGAGCAGCAGCCCACAAGCATTCACCCAGCCAACTGGGGCAGAATTTTGAGAAGGACCCTCAAAATTCTGAAGCAAGTTCAGCCAATCGCTGCACGAGCAGCAGTCAGAGGTGTCCACCCAGCAAACATGGCATAATTTTGAGGAGGACCCTCAAAATTCCGCAGCAAGATAGGTTGCAATGTCTTGAGCCGTGTCACGTCGTCGGTTCATCTAAAACTATTTTAGATTATATACTATACTTTTACAAAATCATGCGTATTTATTTTTCTGAAACAAATTGTTTAGCGAACGCTACCCCAATGATACAGACAATATCATCATGATCAAGCAAACGAGCCAAGCAGAGCCAGCAGAAATGCGAACTAACCTTCCCCCTTTACAAAACTCACGATCTTTCTTTGGACGCAGGCACAAAATTGCAAAAACCCCAAAACATATTATCCGCTCAAAGGACAGACATCGTTCCTCAAACTCGTCGCACATGCCAGCATTTATTATCAGCACAAATGATGCTTCATTATCACAATGCTCTACCACGATTTAACACCAGCTAAGAATTTATGTTGTCCTTCCCTAATATTGCATAAGGCTACCATTTCTCCTTCCGATATGCTAAACATTGTCTCTATCTGTATTCGCATCTTGCATAAGTCTATCTTTCTGCCTTCCGATATGCTAAACGTTGTCTCCATCTGTATTCGCATCTCGCATAAGGCTATCATTCTGCCTTCCGAGGTTAAACGATGTCTCCATATGCATTTGCATCTTGCATAAGGCTACCTTTCTGCCTTCCGAGGTTAAATGCTACCTCCGTCTACATTCGCATCTTGCATAAGGCTACCTTTCTGCCTTCCGAGGTTAAACGCTACCTCCGTCTGCATTCGCATATTGCATAAGGCTACCTTTCTGCCTTCCGAGGTTAAACGCTACCTCCGTCTGCATTCGCATATTGCATAAGGCTACCTTTCTGCCTTCCGAGACTAAACACTATCTCCATCTTCATTCGCATCTTGCATAAGGCTACCTTTCTGCCTTCCAAGGTTAAACACTACCTCCATTTGCATTCGCATCTTGCATAAGGCTACCTTTTTACCTTCCGAGGTTAAATGCTACCTCCATCTGCATTCGCATCTTGCATAAGGCTACCTTTTTACCTTCCGAGGTTAAATGCTACCTCCATCTGCATTCGCATCTTGCATAAGGCTACCATTCTGCCTTCCGAGGTTAAACGCTACCACCATTTGCATTCGCATATTGCATATGGCTACCTTTCTGCCTTCTGAGGTTAAACGTTGCCTCCCATTTACTTCTCAAAAGCAACCAATGCCTCTAGCATTATTTACTGCGCTTTTCTTTTGGGCTAAGCTCTGCCCCTTTAATTCGCAAGACTAAGCTCTGTCTTGTCAGCATCATACTATTGCATCTTCATGGGCTGGAATATCGCCAACTTATCTAAAGGCGTCATCGTTCGGAGGCACCATCTTCATGGCCCGAGAACACCATGTCATGACCTGAGGACCTCTTTTATCAGTTTGCATATCATTATTCAAAGGCATCATGGTTCGGAGGCACCACCTTCATGGCCCGAGAACATCATTTCATGGCCTGCGAATCCTGCATCAAGCAATTCATGGCCCAGGACATCATGCTCTAAAGACGTCATCCTTAACCGTCCAAAGACAACATTCATAGTCCAATGGGAATTTGCATCATGTTTAAATTACGCACGATATGCTGTATTACTCATTTGCATGTAACCCGACAAGCAACAATTGTCCTGGCAGGAGCGATCACGCTCCAATTCTCCTAATTACCTCGTAAGTCGTTCATTCAACCAGTCATATATGTTGCGTTCGTTCTTGTAAAAACTCTATCGGTATGCTTCACCGATGGCTCCTGAACTACATATGGCTTGATTCCTGTAAAAATCAGAGATATGTAGGTAGCTCAGAAACCAGGGTGCGACCTGAACCTTTCAAGATATTTCCACTCGGTCAAAATTGGCCATCATATCTTTACCCGACAACTCTTTCATCCTTCCCGGGTAAAGAAAGGCAACTGTTGATACCCAATTTTTCCTCAAACTATTTTAAAATTTACATATATACCTTCAAAATCACTCTTTATAATAACTAATATTTTTTCATAATTTTTCATATTTTTATTAAATTCTTTTCCAATTTATTCAATATTTTTATATTCAATAATTATTTATAAATTGTATTATAAATAATTTCAAAATATTTCCCAGCTCAATATATCATTTTTTAATCCTATTAATATTTAATCATTTCACAAATTAACCAATTTGGCATTATTTGACCATAATTACAATACATTTGCAATTATAGCCTAATTATACATTTTATACTATTTTAATTCAGTAATTAGTCATTTTATATTTTAAACACTAGTAATTACCTTAATTTCATATATTTAACATTATATTTATGTAATTATTAGCTATTTAAAAAAAATTATTTATCTATTTAATCGGGTATTTAACAATTAGCACTGTCCTATTTAAATTATAGCCTAATTTAACTTAACCCCAACCCAATTGAAACCATCCCAATTAAATAACCCAATACCCAAGCCCAAACCTAAATCTACCCGACCCAACGTCTAACAAATCATGGCCGTTGATCAAACTTGATTAACGGCCCAAAAACGACATTCCTTAATTAAACCTAGACCTACCCCCCTCGACCCCTCATTCACTCGGTCTCTCTACTTTCTCTCTCTATCTCTTTAAGTCTCTTCCAGAGACTTCCTGTCCCTATGGCTCCGATGAACCTCTTCGTCTTCTCCGGCCGTCTCTTTGCCGGAGACCATGAAGCCCTCATCATCCTCCTGCCTCCTATGGTTCCTTCACGCCGGTAATGTTATTCCTAAGGCCCTCAAAGGACGAGGACCAGTCTCCTCACACCTATGGTCTGTTCTTGCTTGCTTCAGGCCTCCATGGCTCGATTATGGGTAAGATCTTTCCATCTTTGGCCCAAACCTATGGGTTTCTAGGCCGGTATCTTCTTCACCCTTCAAACCCTAACTTCTGAATTTTCCGATTCTTTTAGATCTGTAATAGATCTATGCATACTATGAGGTTTTCCTATGTTTTCTTTAAAGAATCTCCCATCTCTTGAATAATTTCCTCATTTTTCATACTAGGGTTTCAAAACCCTTTTTGCAAAACGATTTCTTTGGATTTTCAACAGTTACTTTATGATTTTGGGCATGTTTAAACGTCACCTGAGTCTTTTCTTTTGTTTGAGCCATTTTAGTTAAGAAACCCTAATACTTCTGGGTTCGATTTGAAGGTTTGAATTGGTTTGCAATGTTGTTTGCATGAACTTTCTGGATTTTTTACGAATGCCCTATGTGTTCTATGCTTCTTGCCCTGATTTGTTGTTAAGGTTTTCTGAATCTTTACTGCCTTTTTATCTACTTGCTTAGGGTTTCTCTCACTTTTGTTCAACACATGCTATTTATCAACTAGTAAGTCTGATTATTCGTTTTATTGATTATTGGTTCTGAGCATTTCTCGTAAAGCTATAATATCTTCCTTGAATCTGTGACTCTGTGTATTCTCCTGATAGCTCTCTACCGATTTTTGAATTATTTCCTTGATTGTGTGATGATTTCCTTAGTTAGTATTGACCCCTGTAATTCTTCAATTTCATGCGTAATTCTCTAAACCCATTTTTCGGAATTAAAATTGTACCCCGCCCTATTTATGTGCACAAACATGTTGTTAGTTACTTGACATATACTTTCCTTATTTGAAATATTCGGTATCCAGCCTTATTACATGCCACATGCTTTTACTATGGTAAAATCAGTCTTGTGATTGATTCTATTCCTTGTTTAATATGACTTGTATCTGTTTGAACTATGACTCCCTAATTAAAGGGAGTCCGGTTCTTTAATTGATTCTGATTGAGGTTCTTCCTAAAACTGTGCTAACTTATTGTTTCCTACCTTATTTCTCTGGTCTGTTTAAGACTATAAATGCCTCTGCTCTCATTAGCATAAGGTACGAACATAGACCTTGTTCTATTCTCTCTTGCTCACACACACACAATCTACTATTCTTCTCACGATGGTTTGCTATTGCTAGTTGGCTGGAAGCCAAGACTAGCTATTCTACTTGCCTCTTATTCTGTATTTGCTGTCTTCAATTGGTATGTTCCCAATTTACATTTAAAGTCTCCAAAACAACATGTTTCTCTGGTTATTACGATGCATCATGCTTCTGGTTTCCTTTTACTTATGGTTATGTTGTCCTACTTGCAACTAGTTTCACATATTATGTTGTTTGAATCTGGGCATCTCCTCATTTATAGCCTTAGCATGCAATCCCCAGGATACTATAATTACCTATGTGTAATTATGTCCTACCCTCTCCCAGTACTCCCTCGAATCTGATTATGTTTAGATCTTGACATGAATTCTTGGTGACTAACTGTGTTGTTTCAGACTCAATACTAGTCTGTGACACTCTAAATGCTAATCTGTTTCTATGTGTCCCCATTGTCCCTGAGTGAAATTTATGCTTGAATGTGCTGAACATGTGCGAGTTGTTTGCTGCTTTTCCAAAGATGTTTACATTATATTCAAGTTGTTTCATTACTGATCAAAACCTTTTTAGAAAACTTCTTTATTTACCGAATCAATCCAGATTGTTTTTTGTCAAAACTTTTTCAAATCTATCTCCTGCACTTCACTTGATTCCTAGACCTTTATTTCTGCCCCCTCAGTGGGATCACTGCTTTGGGACCTTGAGTTCCCTCTGAACTCTGACACACTGAGGCTGGTATTTCCACACTGCACATGTTTAACTCCTGGTTACTAAGTCTGGGTGTGAGCATTGCCCGGGAGCCCTTGAGGTCCTTAGGGAATTTTGACACACCCGGACTGCGAAAGGGCTATGAATACCATATGGCAATGAGGTTTAGATGATTTGGGCCTAATTGAAGGCTCCCTATAGAATAACTTCTTATTTTTTACTTCTGGTTGTGTAATTCATAATCGCTCTGGCGCATATGTTGAATAGTTATTTTATGCGTTCATCTATCTTTCAGGATCCCTGGCCTGTAATAATTTGTAAATAATTCTGGGGCTGGATAGTGAAACGGGAGGGGTAACTATGCATGCCTAGCTATTACAAGGGTAGAAACCATGCTTAGGTTTTTATTCCCTATCTGTGCAATAGAGATCATGTGTAGGTTCATGTGTCCATGTGATATTTAGCTTAAAATGTATATATTCTATGTATATCGCCTTATATTTACTTTCATTTCGTGAGTTTTAGATGTTAAATGTAATGATTTATATTAATTTGAAGTTTTTTTATGTTTAGGAATGATTCAGGATTAGTCGAGGGCGAAACGCGCGAAATCAGAGCAAAAACGGACGAAATCGAAAAACTCGGGATTTGGACGCCACATGCAGCGTTGGGCGCCACCTGTGGCACTGGAGACAGTGAACATTTACTGGGCAGCGCCCTAGTGGGTGCTGGGCGCTGGCCAGGGCGCCGGATGTGGGGGATTTTCCTGTTTTGCTCGGGACATGGTTATTTCTGCCCAAACCCTACCCAACACGTATAAAAGCAAGTCTAAGCTTATTTTTGAGGGAATTCATGCCGCTTTGGAGAGGAAATACACGCGGGATCATTAGGAAGCAAAGGATTATCAGTTTTCTTCATCTTTTTCTAGTATTTTCAATTTATGCAACACTTATGCAATTGTTTGATTTTAGCATGAGTGGCTAAACCCATTGTTCTGGGGTTGTGGTTTAGCCATGGATATTGTTATTCGACATTAATTTAACCTTGATTATAGTTCACTCAATATNATGAGTGGCTAAACACCCATTGTTCTGGGGTTGTGGTTTAGCCATGGATATTGTTATTCGACATTAATTTAACCTTGATTATAGTTCACTCAATATATGGCTGTTTCTTCAATTTTATGTTTAATTGCTTAATTGTCTGGCCAGCAGTTAGGTTCTATATATTATCTACGTTATGCTTGGGAAAACCGTATATAGATTAGAGAAGAATTGAAGAGAGCGCGATCTTAACCCTTCAGGGGAGCGGATTTGTGGTTAGGATAGNTTAGGTTCTATATACTATCTATGTTATGCTTGGGAAAGCCGTATATAGATTAGAGAAGAATTGAAGAGAGCACGATCTTAACCCTTCAGGGGAGCGGATTTGTGGTTAGGATAGGCATATACCTAGTCACCGTGATTAATTAAACATCATAATCTTAGTGCGTTCTAATAGATTAATTTCATAGGAATACAGGCGTTAATTTATTGATAATAGGCGNTGCGTTTGGGATCAACAAGTTTTTGGCGCCGTTGCCGGGGACTTGAATATAGACTACTTTCTAGTTTTTGCTTTAATTATTTATTTCATTGAGTCTAACGTCACGTGATTTTTGCTCTAATACCAGGAACTTCGATTGAATGCGTAGGGTCAGAATCCAGGACAGACTTGACGGCTTTGACCCCGAACCTGAGAGAACATTTCATAGGAGGTTGAGAGAAGCAAGAGATACAGACAATATTCAGGACCTCATCCAATTTCCCGTGAACATGGCAGAGGAACAACACATGGTTGTTCAGAAGGTGGCAATGCCCAGTATTGCTAATATCACCTCCAACTTCGTGCCCAGAATCACTGGGCACTTTGAGCTGAAACAGAGCATGATCCAACTACTTCATGCAAACGAGCAGTTTATAGGTCTCCCACACGAGGATCCACAACAGCACATTCTGAACTTCTTGGAGATTAGTGATACTTATATCACTAAAGGGGTCACGCCATATTATGTGAGGCTCACACTTTTCCCCTTCTCTCTATTGGGCGAAGCAAAGGGATGGCTCAAGGCAGAACCAGCTATTCCATTATAACATGGAACTATTTGGCGAGAAAATTTATGGCAAGGTTCTTCCCTTCAGGAAATACTGCAAAGATCAAGAGTGAGATAATATCCTTTAGACAGAAAACAAATGAATATTTATATTCATCCGTGAAAGGTTCAAGGGGCTACTCAGAGACTACCCTCATCACAATCAGACAAACAAGGTGTTAGTTCACACTTTCATTGAGGGGCTCCATCCGCAAACAAAAACTGTGGTAGATGAAGAAGTCGGAGGTCAGGTGTTTGAAAAGAATTATGATAAAATATTTGCATTACTGAATAAATTATCCAAAAGCAATCCAGATTGGCAAGGTGAGATGGGGAGAAATGTGGTTCAAAAGTCGCCAGAAGTTCTTGAACTGGATGTGGTCTCAGCATTGTCAGCCCAGATTTCCACATTGACTAACCAAGTCAATCAGATGAACCTTATCATTAACAAGCAACAATCTCAACCAGTGCAACATGCCCAACCAGTGCAACAGATTCATATATTTTGTGAAGTCTGTGGGGAGGGTCATTCGATTTATTTATGCCCAGTTAATCCAAAGTCTGTCTGCTTTGTGGGTAACGCGAATAGGGGACAAGCAAATCAATATGGAAACACCTATAACCCCAACTAGAGAAACCACCCAAACTTCTCTTGTGGTGGAAATCAAGGCACTCAAAATCACTATAGGCATCCAGCACCTCAACAACAGTACAAACCACCGCAGGATGAACCATCAGCAAGCCTTGAGGAGATTATAAAAAGAATGATGAACAACCAACTTGCTTTCAATCAGAAAATAATGGCTGATCACCAAGCCCAGACTGTAGCGATGAGGAATTTAGAATGTCAAGTGGGGCAACTCGCCAGTTCTCAAAATACCCGACCAACGGGGGCTCTTCCAGGTGACACTGAAGCTAATCCTAAAGCATCTGTTAATGCTGTATCATCGAGGAATGGGAGGCAATTAGAAGAAGTCCAGTCCAATAAGAGAAAACATGTAACTTTTAATGAGAAACCATCCACTATTGAATCAACATCAGATAACTTAAAAGAATTAGATAAGCCAGCAAATGAGGCGGTGGCTGAGCAACCCCCACCATTTGTTGCGAGGCCACCCCCTCCATTCCCTAAAAGGTTACAAAAGGTGAAAGATAATGGCGCATACAAAAAGTTTCTTGACCTCTTGAAGCAGGTACAAATCAATATTCCACCGGTAGACATTCTGCAAGAGGTGCCCAAATATGCTAAATACATCAAGGACATTGTGGCCAATAAACGAAGGCTGACTGAGTTCAAAACTGTGGCGCTCACTGAGGAAGTTAGCTCAAGAATTCAAAGCAAGCTACCTCAGAAATTAAAAGATCCGGGTAGTTTTACTATCCAAATCTCAATTGGTAAGCATGCAGTCGGGCGAGCTTTGTGCAATCTAGGGGAAAGCATAAATTTGATATTGCTATCTGTGTTCAAGCAGTTGGGANCATATTCCCAGCTGATTTCATTATCTTGGACTATGAACCTGATCAGGAAGTCCCATTTATTTTGGGGCGTCCCTTCTTAGCTACGGGCCGATCTATCATTGATGTATGTGAAGGGAAAATGACGATGCGAGTTGGTTATCGAGTGGAGGTGTTTAATGTTTACAAGGCACTCAAGTTACCTGTCCACTATGAAGAGCTTTCCATGATTACTGTAGTGGAAAGCAAATCGGCATCAATGGTTCCATACATGAGTCTTGTTGACCCTCTTGAGCGAGTGTTAGTTGGGGATGAAGAAGACTGTGGGGATGAAACAAGGGGAGACATTGAGAAAGTTCTTGAAGTATCCTGCAGTTACCTCCACGGGCTAGGAAAATTTGAAGAGTTGAACAAGCCTGTTACTCTAACCCCTCCTAAGCCATCTATTGAATAGGCTCCAAAGCTGGAACTCAGACCTCTTCCAGCACATTTACGCTATGTTTATTTGGGGAACTCTAATACATTGCCCGTGATCATCTCATCCAGCCTGACCAATACACAAGAACGTAAATTGCTTAGGGTACTTCGTGAGCACAAACAGGCGATTGGGTGGACCATTGCAGATATTAAGGGAATCAGCCCATCGTTTTGCATGCATAAAATCTTTTTGGAAGATGGACATCGCTCGAGTGTTGAGCAGCAAAGAAGGCTAAATCCCATCATGAAATAAGTAGTAAAGAAATAAGTAATAAAATTGCTGGATGCAGGTATCATTTTCCCTATTTCTGACAGCAACTGGTGAGCCCGGTTCAATGTGTGCCCAAAAAGGGAGGGATGACCGTGATTGAGAATGAAAAGAATGAGCTAATTCCTACCTGCACCATTACGGGTTGGAGAGTTTGCATTGATTATCGAAGGCTCAACAAAGCAACCCGCAAGGATCACTTTCCACTCCCATTCATTGATCAAATGCTGGACAGATTAGCAGGGCATGAATATTATTGCTTTCTGGATGGGTATTCAGGTTACAATCAAATTGTCATATGCCCAGAGGATCAGGAGAAGACCACGTTTACTTGCCCTTATGGCACCTTTGCCTTCAAGCGAATGCCATTTGATCTTTGCAATGCAGCAGCCATCTTCCAGAGATGTATGATGACTATTTTCACTGATATGGTGGAAAAATTCGTAGAGGTGTTCATGGATTACTTCTCAGTATTTGGGTCATATTATGATGATTGTTTGAAAAATCTGAGCATGGTGTTGGCCCGTTGTGAAGAAACGAATATGGTGCTAAATTGGGAGAAATGCCACTTTATGGTGCAGGAAGGCATCGTTTTGGGTCATAGAGTATTTAAAAGTGGCATCAAAGTTGATAAGGCAAAAGTGGAGGCAGTTGAAAAACTACCTCCACTAATTTTAGT
>ML421095.1:28574-51150 GCA_005239525.1 Nicotiana knightiana | reverse complement strand
TAGCTCAGTTGTTTGACTTGTATGCTACATAGTGTAATATTACTTAATTCTATCAATTTTGTGTGCTTGCTTGACTTGAGAGTTGAATAAAACCGTTGTGATTGAGTCATGTGCAATGTGTGAGTAAGGTTTAGTGATTTTCTATGCTATCCTGTGTAGTCTAGAACTTGCCCCGTATGTTAATCGAAGCGAAATTGTAGGTTATGCTAGTCTAGGAGATCCTACCAAGGTTATAAACAATAGTGGAAGTAAAGTGGTTGGCAACATCACTACAAAACCACCTGCTTTTCGAAGAACAACTAAATTAAGAGATTGAGCACCCACTTATCGACTTATATAATACAACGTAAATTGATAAGGGAAAAAAAACAAAATCAAATTGATACATGCAAATTCAAGTTTAAATATGGAGGAAACACCAAAATATGGAGGAAAGAAGTTCTTCAGTGTAGAGAGGAAATACGATTATGAAAGAGACGATGGTTTTCATTTAAGTGGGTAATTGGGGCTGATTATTGTATTGAGTGGGTCGGGCCCTAATAAAAGACGAGTATTATTAATTGGGTATGAAAATTTGCACATAAAATGAATACGTGTTCCCTCCGTTGATGAAAAAATATTTAATTGTGTAACTGTAGAGAGTCAAAAGTACCAATAGTATAAGAATGTCTTCTAAGTACTACAATCAATAGTTCAGGGTAGTTTACCCTTAAAAAAAGAAGAAAAATTAATCCAAATAGCCGTCCATCTAATTGCTTAAACTAAAAATAGCCAGCGGATATATAATATATGTATAATTTATGTATTAAATATGTATAATTATATATATCAATATATAATCTATGTATACGGCTAGAAAAAGTAAACAATAAATATGGCCGGCTATTTGTGTAAGGATCCCTAAAAAAAAAATAGTGGTTACTCTTTAACCAATGATAGTAGGTCAATTATTTGAACAAGTCATGGTAATATCCCAATATAGTAAACGCACGGCAGACCGTCAAGAGACGGACTTCCCCGAACCATGGAGTCGGAACAGAATTCAATAACCATACACCTGGTCTCATCCACTGACTCGCCCGAGTTCAACCATCTGACTCGGGCGTTAACTCACTCTTCCGTCATCGGACTCGACGCCGAATGGAAGCCCATTCGAACCCAGCAGTCTACTTTCCCCACCGTCTCTCTTCTTCAAATCGCTTGCCATATCGCCGGCGCCGACAATTCGTCGATCGAATCACCAGTCTTCTTAATCGACCTGGCATCAATCCACTTACCATCAATTTACCAGCTCATCAGGGATGCGTTTGTGTCGCATTTTATACTAAAATTGGGATTTAGGTTCAAGCAGGATTTGGTGTACTTGTCTTCTACTTTCTGCTCTCATGGCTGTGAACCCGGTTTCGACAGGGTTAGTTTTGCTTCTTTGCCTTCTGAAAAGTATTTATTCGAATTACAGTAAATGTGGAAGTTTTATATGTTAATATAGCTTTTCCCTTTATATATGCTCTAGGTTGCTTAAAGATCTGCAGCTCGATAAAAAGTTATCTTGCTTTTTTTGTTATAACTAGCCTAGATTGTAAAAGAATTGTTGTTTTATCAATATGTTATTGCTGCAGTTAATATTTGTTATTTGCTAAAGTACTTGGACATTTTTCTCTTCAAGCGATCTTGGTTCAAGTAACACATTTTGTAAGCTGTACACTTGTATGATTGGTTACCTTTATATAGAACTGATTTAACTATTTTATTTGGGTAATACTTGTCGTATACTAGCTAATAGTTGGTGACTAGGTGGAACCCTTTTTAGATATTACAAGCATATACAATAACCTGCAACCCAGGCAACCAGGGAGAAGACTGTCGAAGCAAATAAAGAGCTTGGCAACAATTTGTCAGGAAGTTTTGGGAATTTCTCTATCTAAGGTGTGCAATCTTGTGGTGTTTTCTTAGTTAGGAAGATAAATATGGTTTGATTATAGAAAGATTTGTTTCAATTTAGTGCATCTTGATTGCAGGAACTGCAATGCAGTGATTGGTCACAGCGACCTCTGACAGAAGAGCAAATGCAATACGCAGCAGCTGATGCTCATTGCTTAATTCATATCTTTGAAGTCTTCAAGGTTAAGGTTGTGAAAGAAGGTTGGTGAAGTACCTTTCTTGTCTTGTTCTAGTGCATGCCCATGTGTTACAACTTCCTTGAAGCAGCTCTGACACACCAGTAACCAACTTCCGTGATTGCAAAGATTGTTCTTTCTAAAGCAGAAAGTCAGGTGTCTTTGAGTATGTTCACTAGGTTTTCTATTTGAGTATAATGCTCTCCTTTTGAACAACAATTGGGGGTATGAAGTATGCACTTTCATCTGAAAGATGCTTTTGTTATGTTAAGGGGTCGTTTGGTAGGGTGTATAAGAATAATGCGGAATAAGGTGTATTAGTAATGCATGGGTTAGTAATGCAAGCGTTAGTTATGCAGTTGTTATTTCTTATCTACTGTTTGGTGTGGTGTATTAAAATTATAATGCATTGCATAATTTTTAAGAAAAATAGTTGTTTACAGTAATGCCCTTCATATTCTCTCGCTTTAAGGGACTTTAAGGACAATTTTGTCTTCAACTATACTAATGTATGCATTAATAGCCTTTGTATTACTAATGCCATGGTTTTCGATGTATTACTTATGCATAGGATAATGTCAAGTATGATGTATTAGTTATACACAGGTTGAGAAAAAGTACCAAACAAGGTATTAGTAATGCATGGGTTAGTAATGCAAGCGTTAGTTATGCAGTTGATATTTCTTATCTACTGTTTGGTGTGGTGTATTAAAATTATAATGCATTGCATAATTTTTAAGAAAAATAGTTGTTTACAGTAATGCCCTTCATATTCTCTCGCTTTAAGGGACTTTAAGGACAATTTTGTCTTTAACTATACTAATGTATGCATTAATAGCCTTTGTATTACTAATGCCATGGTTTTCGATGTATTACTTATGCATAGGATAATGCCAAGTATGATGTATTAGTTATACACAGGTTGAGAAAAAGTACCAAACAAGGTATTAGTAATGCATAGAGCTAATGCTTGCATTATTTTTTTTAATACCTCCTATCAAACTACCCCTAAGTGTTTGAAGCAGTGCGGTGATAGGAGAGAGGTTAATCCAATTTTGGACCTATCTTTGTACCTCACTTGTCCAATTAGATTTTCAGTTCTCAATTTTCGGTATGCGATATCCAAGAATAAAGGGTAAATAAAACGGATAGTTATGTCCTCTCAGCCATCAGGAGCTATAGACCATCACATGGGCAAAGATACTCATCTTTCACTGCATTATCTCTATCTGGTCTGTTCTCTTTACATTTGGTTAAATGGTCCATTTCAGGGGATTCTATCCAAAGTATAACTGGCCTCCAGATGAGACCGGATCTTGGGCTGAAGCAGATATTTGACACACATCAAAATTCTAACAAAATGTGTAGCATCAAATTTGGTGAAGCTTCAAAGATGGTGCAAGCTATTGCACCTGATTTTTGTAAAAGAGTCTCCATCTCAGAGGAAGTGGTCACCACACTGTCATCTGATCAAGCTAATCAGATGGATAACGTGCTTTCACCAATTGTCCAAAAGTATGGTGATAAAATTTTGTTAACTGAATCTGACAGAAAGCCAAAGATCTCGAGGAAGAAAGCAAGGAAATCATCTGGTAGAATAGCAAACAAACAAAGGCCAACAGAAGGCGATGAAGAATGGCAAGGTCCTCCACCCTGGGATGTGACCTCCGGTGGGGATGGGTCCCCCAAGTTTCTATGTGATGTGATGGTGAGATACCACATTTTAGCTACAGATATTTCTTTTCTATAACACTGATACGCCTAGACTTCTTTACTGCCCTCTCTTGCTGTGAGGTGGAGAGTTCTGCTTTTTCTCTTTATTTGGGAGGCCAAACTATGGCACTTTTGCTTCTTTTTCTGGCTGTTATTGGAATGTTGTGGTAATCTTCAGGTTGAAGGATTGGCGAAACATTTAAGATGTGTTGGCATTGATGCTGCCGTTCCTTATTCAAAGAAGCCTCAATCAAGGTGCTGAATGGCTTTCGATTACTTGACCTAGCTGATTCTAATGGAGACTCAGTAGCCATGTTTTTTCCCCCTATATGACATCCCTTGTGATATCTTTTCTATCTTTTGTTTTTCTCAGGGATTTAATAGAACAAGCATGTAAAGAGAAGAGAGTACTCTTAACACGAGATGCAAAACTTCTGAGGCATGATTATCTCTTAAAAAATCAGATATACCGGGTAAAGAGTCTTCTAAAGAACGATCAGTTGGTTGAGGTAAATTGAATGCTTTAAATTCTAGCGAATGAAGTTAGAACATCATTTTTTTTAACTGAATGATGAATGAATTGAGGGGGGGGGGGGGGGAATGAACACTATTGAAAATATTACCTTGTCTATACAGATAATAGAAACCTTTCAATTGGAGATTTCTGAGGACCAGCTGATGTCAAGGTGCACAAAATGCAATGGTAAGTTCATCCAAAAACCTCTGACAACTGAAGAAGCTGTTGAAGCAGCTAAAGGATTTCAGGTGATTCCAAACTGCTTGTTTAACAAGAATTTGGAATTTTGGCAATGCATGGATTGCAAGCAACTTTACTGGGAGGTAGGCCTTCAGTTGGTACTTTATTCCATCAAATTTTGTTGGGTTGTGTGTACTGCACCAGATACTACTTCCCCGCACTTCTCCCTAATGTAGAGAAATAGAGACATATACAAATGGAATGGAACTTGTAGTAGATTTTTTCCCTGCCATCACGCATGTTTACGCAATGAAAACTGTTTTTATGTGTGACATTTCTGAGCCTATGCAAAGTTCTGGGTCTGTTAGTTTTGCTGATAGTGGAAAACAGTTTCTGCACCCTACAAATTTTTCTTTTTTGGATGAGGTGCATATGCAAGTGGAAAAAATTAATTCTCATAATCTATCAAGAATATTGTCATAGTTTAAAATTGGCAGTGGCAAATTTGATTATATGTGATCTTTGGACTGGCTGGAGCATTTTCTCCAATGGGATGGATGAGTGGTTAAGGCATAGGAGTAGAGCCGCAACTCGTAGATCCCAGGTTTGGATCCTAGCTACAATAATAAGCTTGAGTCCATTTACTCCAGCCTTTACGGGCAGGTCTTTAGGCACCTGCATTTGTGAGTCGTAGCAGGCTGCTCGATGGATTGTCTAAGTGTGCACAAGCTGGGCTGGACACCATCCTCGTCAGATTTTTAAATAATAAAAAGAAATTACTAGCATTTATTTGCAGTAAAAGGCCCTTTCCAAGTGTACCTCCTTTTTAGGTCATATTGCATCTCATTACCGAGGTTAGTTTGTTGAGGTAACAACACTGGTTTACAGAACTGATAACCATAATCCAAATTATATTTGTCCATTTCATTGTTGTGAGAAGATAACACAATGCGGGATCTGATTCAGGAGTGTGTTTATCGGCCCAATAATAACCTCAAGTTTATTCCCATGTTATTGTGATGTAAAAATAGTATATTACCAGAATAGCAGATTGCAGAATGAGTCTGAGAAAAACATCACTCTGCTGATATGCCCTTGCATTTTTCTTTTCCCCAAGTCCTCATCTTAGTTATGGAGATGCTCATTAGGAGTTCTTTGTCTCCTTTGGCCTTTTCTAAATGATGTTGCTGATCGTGAAGAATCCTAGTGGCAAACCAGTTATATTAAAAGCTTTTATAAATTTTTCTTCACATTTGTTCTTTTTACAATGTAAAAACAGGTGATGTTCTTATAGAAAATAAAAAGACGTGACAGAAACAATGAAAGATGCTTTTGGTCTGGGCTCCCGATGCCAATATAGCAGATAAAACATCAGTGTAGCGTTGATGCGTGTCAACAACCCCTCTCTAGGCTAATGCCATCAACAGTGGCTCCCTTGTCACCCCCCCCCCCCCCCCCCAGAAAATTCAAAAGTTAGAACAAGGATAATGGAAAAAATGTTCCCAGCCTGCTAACAATAGCCCCCTCCTACAATTATCAAGCCAGTCCCTCACGTCTCCACCAGAGGTTTATGGCTACCTCTCTCCAGCTTCGACACTTGGTATTCGTCCCTCAGGCCTTGCAACTTCTTGTTACTGCATTTTCCCCCTACACGTAGTCTCTTGCTATTGTGGCATAGTGAATTGCTTGCCTTCTGAGGCAGGCAGGGTTTGATCTGTTTCAATAGTTACTGCTATCTCAGGTGATAGTATGGTCTGGCATTGTTGTGAATAACTGGTCACGCAATGTTGAGGGCTATTGCATTTTCAGTTAGAGTCTCATGGTAAACGGAATGATAGATCAGAAAGGAATAAATAGCTGTGTTTTTCTGTCTCAAGGCAACGTGGCACTTGATGTGTGGGTAGTGCAGCTGGTTCGAGTCCTGCTGTGGACAAAGCTCAGTATTTAAGTTGGAAGGAAAATTAGAGGGGAGGACCCATACTCCCTAGATCTCTTTGAACTTGTGCGCCAACTAGAGTCGCCCACGAGTTNCCCAAAAAAAATATAGTAGCCATTTTTTTGTTGATAAATAATTTCAATAATGAGAAGGGAAATATTTTGTCATCATCAGCTGGCTTTTCAATAGTATGGATGTTCTTTCTGTTTAGATTAAATTACAAGGAAAAAAATATTTCTGTTTTTGAGAAACTAAGAGAATGTTCAGTTGTTCACTCCCCTACTGGAGAATTGCATGTTCACATTATATCAATGCATCGAAAACCCAATGTAGATGGATTTATCAAAGATTGTGTAAATAAAGAGTATATTAGCTTGTGTGTTGGGTGGTTATCTACTCTGCCCTTCAACCCCCCCCCCCCCCCCCAAAACCCCAAAACCCCAAAACCCCAAACCCCAAAGCCAAAAAAAACAAAAAAAACCCACAAACATCCTTTCCGTTCTTTTATTTATCAACAGGGCTTTGTGTTTCTTGTTCATTTCTTCTTTAGCTCATTGCATCAAAGGCTCATCTGAGACTGTGCTTTAGTGTAGGCAAGGCACTTAGGCCCATGCCTCATTGCCAATAAGTTTCATATTGAATAGTGTTACAAAACAGTAAATAATTGGTTAAAAGGGCGTATTATTAACTTTTAAGGGAATCATTATGAATGAAGTTGTTACTTTTTTTCTTGCATTACATATATACTTATATTTTTTTTTTTTCGTTGCGCTTTTTTTAACTAAAGCCCACATTTAATTGCGTTTTGCGCTTAAAGCCCTGATAGACCAGGAGCGCTTTTCGCTTTTGACAACATTGGATCATTGCTCATTTTTCCATTTCATGGTGCTGTTGCAGGGGACTCAATACCACAATGCAGTGCAAAAGTTTGTCGATGTGTGCAAGCTGAACGAATGAGATGACCATGATCCCATTCGCCAGATTGCTATGCCAATAATTGTTGTAACCTTTAGTTTATTCATCTCCACTCCCCCAAAATATGCCTCACTAGATGCTATCCGGTTCAGGAAATGCCAGCGGCTTTTATTTTTATCTGCTGTTATGTACCTGAACCATATTGGCTACTTTGAAAGAACTACAATTGGTCTAAGTTGCTTGAATTTCATGCCATATTGCTTCTTGTAAGCGTTTAGTGCTTTTGAATTGCGTCCTTTTCTATGCATGAAGGCATCAAGAAATGACACTGCCATCACTTTTGGACCGGTTTAGTATAAAATTATTTAGGTTTGTCTTATTCTTCTTCTAATATGGAGTTAAAGGGCATCAAAAAGTAATGGAAATGGCTTTAAAATCTCTTGTCCCACCAACAAAAGCGATATTTGACCTGGGCGAAAAACGTTAATTTGCTTTACTCCTTTGTTGTGGATGACACTTTTGTGCTTCTATATTACAAAAGATAATTTTTTTTTTTGTGATAAATGACCGTAATGTACGGACTTAAATCACTCCATTAAGTATAGTAGAGTGGAGAACTTAAGTTATCTTTGTTACTATATCTTGTTTGATGTGATTGACTGAAGGGCACAATGCTCACAAATAATTGGACGCAGAAGATTTAAGTATCTTTAAACACGTACCTTATTTTTATTTCCTTTGCTGCATCGTCAAAGCACTAGAAACCTAAAGTGACAGATGATAGAATATATTATAGTAACGAGATGGAAAGCATTATGTGCTGGTAGGAAGAAAGTGGGAAGCTTCAAGTAACCAACTTGTCGTCAATAAATAAACGTAATTCAATTCATCCACTTTCGTCGTCTTTAGTTGGTCCTAACGAGACTTAGACTACTTTTTTGCTCTCTTCTTTTAGTTTTTAAAAGCAAGCACACAGTAAAGGACACGCCTTTCTTGATTAAGCTCATAATGTGCAATTTTATGTTTGTTAGGAGTATTTCGTTTCAATAATTTGCAAGTCAACTTATTCTTTAGTGTTTCAACTACTAATATTAAAAGATTTAATTTCATAAACTAAAAGCATGTTAACTACACTTTACATCTTTATTTATATCAATTTAGTACATCTTAATTAGATTTAACTACATATACATATTTTAAGCTGCTGGAACCTAGTGGAGGAGCCACATGGTACGAAGGAAATTAAACTGTTTATATTACATAAATGGTGTAAATATATATAAGAAAATCGCATATCAGAATTTTTGATTCCACCACGGTTCGAACCGATTACTGAAATACTACGACAATCCTGTATGAGGCTGATCTGTCTCTAGAATACCCAAGCCAAGATAATATTATGGGAAGGATTCTCGAGTCGACGTAAGTCGAAGCGACCCAAAAAGCAGCGAAGTCCTTTGGCTGAAGTGTCGACCTGATCCATAGTCGAAATGTCGACAAGAGCCGTAGTCGAGATGTCAACAAGGGTCGAGATCGAGGTTGAATATCAATGATAGGAGCTGTAACAGCTAGTTTGTCAGCATATGATATTAAAAAGGAATATTCTAGTAGATATTCTCTGCACTTGTACTACTAAGGTTTCTTAGGAATATGTTCCATATATATAGAAAAAAAGGACAATGAAAGGCGCATGTGATATTCATTTGTAAAACACACTTTGGCAAGAAGATATTCTCTCTCTCTCTTACTAAGATACAAATACCATATTTTCACTAAGATTCTTGTGTACATTATATCATACTTTTCCATTAGATCCGAGAATAACTTGAACATTCAAGGATTTGTCTGTCACTCATCATTGTCAGGAGGAACAACCATCTAATTCATCCTTTATTGTGCGAATCATTCCTCTTATTCACTTAAATGCCATTTATTGTTATTTATTGATATCAAATACTACACTATTGCTCATGCTTTTCGGAATAATTATTGTATATTGTTGTCATTATTCGACCAAATCTATCTGACGTTCATCGCATCCTCGGAAGCTACATCTAGAAATATTATTGTTAACTAAGTTTAACCATAATTACATAAATTTAATTATTTGAACCAAGAGTCATATTTTTGGTCAAACAATTTGGCGTTGTCACTGAAAATTTCTTAGTTAAAACTTTTAATTTCTTCTAGATCTACAACTAGCACGAGTCACTAACGTAAAAAATAAAAGAACTAAAAACAAGATGGCATTTCTCTGTGTGCACAAATCCCAACATGGCAGGTAACCGTGAAGAAATGACGAGAATAATAAGTGACCTCCCAACCAACCTCATGAATGTCATCAACGAAAGCTATGAAACGGCAGACGAAGGCGCGACACCCAGTGCCTCCCCTAGGCGAGATGGGTTACCGACCCCTCACTGCAGCATCACAAAATCTCGTGGTAAGGGATCCTCCACATATGTGGGGGAAGAGACACCCCCTGCTGTAAAAAAGCTCCTCGAAGCGTGGCTAATTGACACGCTAACCAACGTCTTCAACAAGCCCGCCCAATACACGACTACCGAAAATGCAAGGACTTGCACGATACAACAAGCGGACGAGAAGTGCAACCAACCTTCTCATCCAACGACAAGTATTACTCACAATGTCATTGATAGTGCAGGTGACAACGCCCTTGCAGCCATTCTCAAAAGTATGGAAGAAATGGAGAATGAAAACAAGGCGCTCCGAGATCAAATGAAAGAATACCAAGAAAGAGTCGACAAGATACCAGGCGCTCCTAAGCTGCTGTCGAAGAGGGATGCATGCCGTTCGTCGAGCAACCTTACAGTGATTATGCATCACCGCATGCCATACCAAAAACCTTTAAAATGCCTCCCTATCTCAGGATATATGACAGTGCAATCGACCCTGAAGATCACGTGACTCATTATGTCACCGCCACAAAAGGTAACGACCTAGCCAAAGAACAAGTGTTTTCCATCTTGCTGAAGAAGTTCAGCGAAACCCTCATAGAAGGGGCATTATCCTGGTATTTGCAGCTACCAACACGCTCTATAGAAACCTTTGAAGAAATAGCCGACAAGTTCGTAACGGCGCACGCCGGAGCCAAGAAGGCCGAGGCGAAAGTGAATGACATATTTTCCATTAAACAATCTTTGGGAGAGGGGATGGGGGACTTCCTCTCCCGGTTCAACCGAGGAAGGATGAATTTTCCAAACGTGTTCGAAGAGATGGAGGACGTAACTTTTCAGAAGGGGTTGAGTAGGGATGGTTCAAGAGCAACGAGGAAACTGTTGAGTCGGTTGATGAAGTACCCCCAACCACTTGGGACGAAATCTACAATGCTTATTGTGCCGAGGTCCGTGCAGATGAGGACGACCTTAACAGGCCAACCCACCGACTAACCTTGGTACAAGCAGAATAAAGAAAGGATCGAAGAGAGAATACCATAAGAGATCATCCAATTCCGCGACTTAACAGAGAACGAAATCAACCATATATCAAAATGGCCGCTGCCCCCTCCCCCCGCTACGAAGAAAATCCATCCAGACCAAGGACGGGAACTCATCGTAATGACAGAGGTATGCCTCCCAATTATCTGCTTGCAATTTTCGTGTGTCACCTACAGAGATAGTCTACGCCCTGGAGAAGCTCCGGCCAAAAGTGAAGTGGCCGCCAAAGATGAGATCGGACCCTAACACTAGAAAATCTGATGCCCTCTGTGAGTTCCACCAAGAACGAGGGCACAAGACGGAAGACTAAATCACCCTAAGGTAGGAAGTCGTGAATATGCTATGACAAGGACACCTTAAAGAGCTTCTAAGCAATAAGGGAAAAACCAATCTCTCTAGAGAATGCGAACATCACGGGCCGCCCAAAAAACCCTCACCAGCTCGTACCATCAACATGATCATCGACGACGATGCCTTTATCAACAACGTGAAGTTCACCACCACCTGCAAACCCAAGCGATCTATCACCCGCGAATGGTATTACGAACTCGAAGAAAGTATCATCTTTGACAAGTCGGACGCTGACAATTTGTCTTTTCCTCATAATGACGCTTTTGTTATTACTCTGCAAATTTTAGATACTGATGTTAAACACATTATGATAGATGACGGGCGCGGCGCGTGCATTACTATCCTCGAATACTTACTCAAATGAAACTTGAGGATAAGATAGTACCGCACTGCATCACACTAACTGATTTTAACAACGCAGTTGAACGGACGTCCGGGGAAATTACACTCCCGTTTTGGCCAGCGGCGTAATTCTGGAAACAACATTCTCTCAGTAGATTGGAAAGGTACATTAGTCATGTTTTTATTGGAAGAAAAAGATTATCAAGCAATAAAGGATCGAAAACAACGAAAGCCCCTGGAACAAAAAGTGTTAAGTCATAGGGAATAAAGAAAGAGATATGGAGTTTCGGAGTAGAAGGTCTAAAACTTCAAAATTACATCCAAGCATATCTATTCATAAGAACCTGGGCACCAAAATCGAAAACAGTTCATTATTATTGGCGTTGTAACTAAAGAGGCAGGTTCAATCAAAGGGCGCACGAGAAACGAAGCAATGCATCAGGAAAACACGTCATAATGATGCAAGATGTCATGACGTGGGCATCCCAATTCCAACAAACTGATTGGGAAAATCGAGATGTTTTGAAATAGGTGGTCTGCATAGGGCCACGTTGTCGATTCACCATGTCCACCACGAGCTGAACTGCTCGCTCAATTATTTCTACCATAACGAGCAAATCTGCTCGTCGACACCGCCTGAAGCCGATCTCAATAAGCGGAGGGACTAACTGTATGAGGCGAAATCTGTCTCTAGAGTACCCAAGCCAAGATGATATTATGGGAAGGATTCTCGAGTCGATGTTTGTCGAAGCGACCCAAGAAGCAGCGAAGTCCTTGGCCGGAGTGTCGACATGAGCCGTAGTCGAGATGTTAACAAGGGTCGAGGTCGAGGTTGAATATCGATGATAGGAGCTGTAACGGCTAGTTTGTCAGGATAGGATATTAAAAGAAAATATTCTAGTGGATATTCTTTGCACTTGCACTATTAGAGTTTCTTAGGAATATGTCTTATATATATGTAAAAAAAGAGACCGTGATAGGCGCATGTGATATTCATTGTAAGAACACACTTTGACAAGAAGATTTTCTCTCGCTCTTACTAAGATATAAACACCACATTTTCATTAAAATTCTTGTTTATATTATTGCATATTATCCATCAGATCCAAGAATAACTCGAACATTCAAGAATTTGTCTGTCATTCATCATTGTCAGGAGGAACAACCATCTAGTTCATCCTTTATTGGGTTAATTATTTCTCCTATTTACTTAAATATTATTTATTGTTATTTATTGATATTAAATACTACATTATTACTCATGCCTTTTGAAATAATTATTGCATATTGTTATCATTATTCGACCAAATATATATGACGTTCATCGTACCCGCGGAAGCTACATTTAAAAAATTATTGTTAACTAAATTTAACCTATAACTACATAAATTTGATTATTTGAATCAAAGAGTCATATTTTTTATCAAGCAAATTCAAAACATGATTAAGAATCACATTATTCGACACAATTTTTTAACAAGAAACGAGACAGTGGCCTGTCAGTGGTGGTTACAATATAAGCTAGCCTAAATGCAACAAAGTATTGAAGTTTTCTTAATTAGTACGTACAGATAGATTTTTATTTACCAAACTATATAGGTTGACGCTAGCTCGTAAGCTCAAAAGTATTCGAGACAAAGAAGGTTCGAGTGACGTGTAATGCACTATGAGTTGCCGGCCCACACGAAAGTATTGATGATGATTCGGTGTGAGAGACATCGTCATTGACGTCGGAGGGCGGCCGTCAAATCAGCACCGCCTGCTTGGATTCCCCCCTCCTGTTTGTTCTGCACATTGCAACTAACGGCTCTCATTTCACCTCTTCCATAAAATCAAAGCCTTTTCTTTTTCGGCTCCCGCAAATCTAAATATTCTTCGTCCTTCGTCCACGTTTTTCCTCTCGACGTTTCGTGCTATTGTTGGCTGCTTATTTTGGCCCCATTAGTCATTTCTGTCGCTGCGTACGTGTTGTTTCCTTGGGCTGCAAGAGCACTGGCTTTCTTGGGTTTTTGGTTACGTCTATGGCGACTATCTCCATTTCCTTTCGCTAGTTGAAATGGACTACAAAACTGTTTCTTTTGTTTTTATTTCGAGAATGTAAAAGAAGTCATGGAGTGTGGTGATAATTTTTCTGGGAAAAGAAAATGCAATTTTTGTTGTCTGTATTGCGTTCTTCTAAAAATAATAAACTTCTTACTTATAAGATAAGATAACTATGAAAAGTTGTAATCAACATGATAAGTATTCCTTCATTCAAACCTCAAAAATTTAAATTTGTCAATAAAGTTTCATTTGATACACCAACACGGCCTCGTGTGTTAGTGTATGTATGAGAAAATTCATTGAACTTATAAAGAAAGTGTTACACAATAATAATAGATCTAATAGAAAATAATTTAGAGATTGAGCTCATCTAGCTCTATTCTTGAATCGGCCGTCTATGATTATAATACAAATTTCTGTTTACTTAGTTTGACAGTTCACTTGTTAGTTCATAAATTGGTCGTTTAAAAATGGGCTGGAATCCGGTTAAAAATAAGTACAATTGTAGATCGTCCAATTTTTATATGTCTATTTCAGTTGACTTACGTTCTATTCACAATATCGGTCATATACAATGTATATGATGATATTTAGCTAACGATTGGTCATAAATTTTTAAATATATTTTGAAAAATTTAATTTAGGTGAAATTTGATTTGAAGATAAAAATGTATTTAGCCGTCAGTTTTCAAAATATATTTCCCAAATTTATTTTGGAAAAATATGAAACATGGCTTATTCTCACAAGTTTTAAAAATTATCACAAATACCCAACAGTACCATTATCAATATTCATTATATTATTGTTTAACCAAAGAATTAGACCCTTTGACTAAATCTTATTTTTAAGATGAATACGGGTTACTGATAATCAAGGTAATGGAGAAAAATGAATAATAGACAATATTGCAAAAATATAGAAAATCGAAGTTGATTGTATTCGAGAATCAGATGCCTTTACAAGCTGTATTCCCCTCCCTTATATAGGAGATTCTTATAACGTACGACTCTTGCTATGGTTACTCATTAATGACTAATTATGACATTAATGAGGCGTTACAAAGGATAACGGTAATTGGGGTTCGGTTACATAACGTTCGAGTAATCAATTGTGGATCCTTGAATCTGTCCGTAGCTTTGTCTATATTCATTCTGACCGTGCCTCTCTCCCGTTTTGATCAAGTTGAGTTTCCCGTGGCTGATAAGTTGATATCATTTATGGGCGGGAATATTTTGCCGCTGCTTTTCCTTGAACCATTGTATCCTTCTCTGCACCATAGGCATCGTTTGTCACTTCCATTTAATGCTCATACCACGTGTCTTTTTCGGATTGGTTTTGCATTTACTCGGCACCTTTTAGGGCTTTTTGCGGCTGCGCCAGTCTCAAAGTGACATCTTCAATTATGACTTTTCATCATTATTTTCCTTTTTCTTCATGTTTGATGATTGTCTTCAAGTATAAATACATATTTCTTTTCTTTGCTTCCACGAAATACTTTTCTAACTTTGTCTTTTGTAAAGAAATTTCTTCTTCGCCTTTGTAGACATGTCTTCTTCAAACCAACCTCAAAGAGNTCTTCTTCTCAGATAGTTCCTCCTCCTCCCACTAGATCTCCAGTTTCTCCGAGATTTAGGGTTTCTCGGTCTTTGTCTAGAGTAGAGGCGAACGCCTTCGTGAGCCTGGAGTCAATGAAATTGTCCCTGCTGAGTTTGTTTTTGCTAGGGATAGTCAAGTTCTTGTAGATCAATCTTCTTCTCTTGATAGTGTCGAAAGATATCCAACCCTTATAACTGAGGGTCAGATTTCCCTTGTTCGTAGGGAATGCTTTTGGAGGTCTGACTTTCCTGTCTATATTCGGAATAGTAACCAAAGTATAACGTCTTACAAGACGGGATATTCTTTTGCTTATACGTATCCTTTCACTTTAGGGTTTAGACCCCCTATTGAACCAGTTATAATTGAATTTCGCCGTTTTTTCAATATCTGCTTAGGACAAGTTGGCCCGCTTGTGTGGCGAGTTGTCGCATGTCTTAGGAGTTTGGCTTCTTTAGCCTTGGTTCCTTTTACCTTCAACCATCTTATTCACCTCTACTCTCCTACCTTATTTCGTGAAGGGGTTTTTACTCTGACTGCTAGAAGCAAAAGAGTGCTGGTAACCCCTGGAGACGATAAGGATAGGGGTTGGTACCTCCGGTATGTTGCTGTACCCACTGTTGGTTTAGTGGGTGAAGAAAATCTTCCCTTCCCTGAGAAGTGGAATCGCGCACGTGAGTATGCTTTAGCTCACATTTATTTTTTCTTGTTTTGACTTGAGATGTTTTATTAATACCGTGTCTGTTTTTTCTTCTCTCAGCAATCATGAATACTATTGAGAATATCTCCGGTATACGTGATTGGGTAGAAAAATGATTGTCTGTTGCTCCTTCAGAAGAAAGATCTTGAAAGTACCTCATTGGGAGGTATGGTTGGCAAGTAAAGACCCACGGTAAGTGAAGCTCTTATTCTTGCTTCTTTCCTTACTTGAATCTTTTTTTTTTGTCGTTTAACTTTTTCCCCTTTTTAATAGGGTTCTCTGCTCGTGGGGTGTCTGCTTCATCTATCCCGAACATGTCCTTGGCTCAAGCCCAGGAAATTATTGTTGGTTCATCTTCCTCGAAGAGGAAGATTAGTGAGTCTCGTTCCGTAGAAGAAGAAGAAGAGGGTGCTTTGGTGCACAGGCCACAGAGAAGGCGAATGGTTTTAGATGATGAACTTACAGCCTTAACCTTTCCTTCCGTGTCTGTGATTGAGCCCCCTGTCCTTGATGATGTTTCACATTCCCCTATTCATGAGGGTGTTGATCTTGCTCCTGACGACGTCCCTTTGGCTGCTGTCTTTCCTGCTTCTTTGAGAGAAGCTGTTTCATCTGTTCCTTTTGCTATTTCAACTTCTGCTGTTGCTTTGCCTGTAACTTCTTCAACTCTTCAACTCTCTATGCCTGATTCTTTGCCCGTGGCTTCTCCAGCTCCTGAACCTTCCGTGCCTGTTGCTGTTCCATTTCTGCCTGCTTCTATGCTTTGCGTTAGGGATGTAGGGTATTCCAGCAGAGAGATGTGGCAGGGGGTAATCGAGGTTCCAGCTGAGAGTAATCTTTTCAAGAAAACGGGTAAGCCCGAAGTGTGGCTCAATCCTTTGATAGGTTCCTCTGAGAAAGCAAGCTAGCCAGCCACGGTGCTCTTACATGTGCCAATGAGTTCGTGCATACTTCTTTGAAGGTATGATGCAAGTTATCCTATTTCACTCTCGTATATGAAATTTACCATATCTGACTGGTTTATTTCTTGTAGATTAACCTTATAGGAATGGAGCTTATGAAGAGGATTTCAAACACGGACCAAGAGACAAGAGAGTTGCAGGCCGATGTTGATAATTGGAGAGAACGGTATGATAGCTTAAGGATTGACATGTATGCTTTAGAAGAGGAAAGGAGTACCTTGAAGTGACAGATGAGACTCATGGAAGCAGAATTGACAGTGGAGAGGGCTTCTTGCAGTCAGGCTGATAAAGATAAGAGTGTTCTGGAGTCTTCGTTCGCGGAGCAGCTGTCCCATGCCTCAAAGGAGATTAGAGACTTGAAGAACTTGTTGGGGCAGAAGGAGGAGTACTCAGGCGAGCTCGTGCAATCACTCACTCGTACTCAAGAAGACCTTCGTAGGGCTTTAGACAAATCTCAAACTTTAGAGGAGTCAATTGTTCCATTAAGGGTCGCCCATCGGAAGCGGAGAAGGACGGATTGAGAGCTGAGCTTCAAGTATGGGCAAAGGATTATGAAGATTTGGAAGAGGTGGCTGCTGTCGATGTGAGCTGGGCGTATATGAATCCTTTCTTTGACACATTGATGGAAATGAATCAAGAGGGTTTTGACCTTAGTGCTGAAATAGCCAAAACTAAGGAAGCCATGGAGAAGGCTCAACAAGGTCATAACTTCTCTTCACCTGATGGTGAGATTCCAGCCGCTCATGCCTCTTCATCTCCAGTTGCTCCCGCTCCTTCTGCCACTGAAGTCAACCCCCCTCTTAAAAAGATTTAGTTGGTTTATCCCCTTTTTTTATTTTTCTTTGTATGAATTGGTGGTTACCCCCAGTCCCAACGAGGGTAAATTTGGATTTCCTTTAAGTCCCCAAATGACAACTTAGGGGCACCATAATATATATAAAAATTTTATACGGCTAAGTATAAGTTAATACTTAGTTTTAGCCGTTATAATATATAAATGTTAGTTCGACTGTTGAGTTTCTGTTTCACTCTTTAAGTCTTTTGCATGCTTCATTTTTCGAGGTTTTAGTTTTACCTTCGAGTTTTGCATGGGGAATGCTTTAGACTACTCGTACCTTTTTCGTAATAGGCACGGTGTCATATCAAATGTGTGCCTTTTTGTACTAGGCATAGTTTATGGAAGAGGGCCCTTTATAATTGACATGAAGAAGACGTCTCAACTTCATGATAATGCAATAGAGTGATAGGAATTTTACACATGTTTAAGAATGTTTCCAATGAAAGTTTTTTGTTTGAACTTCCATGACATTTTACATGTGTTTTTTTATCGTCTAAAACTCATGTTTGCAACTATTTTTGTTTAACATATTTGATATATTTTTGTATTTTGTAACTGTTTTTCATAGGTAACAGTTTTTCGATATCAATACAAGGAAACAACTGTTTTTTACTAGTAAACGTTTTTATAAAGATTGGGGTTTTTACCCGCAACTGTTTTGGAAACAGTTTTCTAATAAGTACGAGGGAAATGTTTTCTTATTCGTAAATGTTTTTATTTGATAACAGTTTCTTGAACAAATACAAGGATTTAGATCTTTCATCCATAATTATTTTATTCGAGAACATTTTTTTGAATGAGTACATTGATGATGATCTTTTACCCCTAACTGTTTTTGTTACAGTAGCTTTGAATAAGTATAAAGATGTACATTTATTTCTCGTGACTAATATTTTTCCGGTTTTTGCTTTTTGCATTAGGCTTTGTATTTGGATGGCTCTTTTGATTCCTTTCGATTATGCTCAGTCACTTGTCTCTTTGGGTAGATGGGTCTTCTGGCTCGAGCTTTTGACTTTTTGATAGTCTTCTTTGCTTCGTCTTAGCCTTCCATACTGTATAGTCCCCCAAGTGTTTGAGATTTGAAGAATGAAATCTCGAGAACTTGATTATTCCTTCCTTCTGGTCCTTTTCCTGAAAAGAAAAAATATTCCGGACTCGAAGGTATATAGTTTTTTAGATGATGACTGCTTAACCTTTTAAAACATCCATCAGAAAGTGTAACCCTAGACCGGAAATTGTATTATTTCCTTGCGTCTTTGCAGGTCTAATATCATCATCTGGTGATGGGTTAGCTTTGTGCCTATCATCTAAAAAAGTTAGTAAAATTTTTANTTTTCTTTTAGAAGTAATACTTATTTAGATGGATGGCGTTCCAGCTTGTTGGTAGAACTCTGCCATCCATAACTTCCAACTCATAGACGCCTTTCCCAGCTATGCCTCAGATTTTGTAAGGTCCTTCCCAGTTTGGATTTAGCTTTCCTGCACCTGCTTCTTTCGTTGATTGAAAGACTTTTTTGAGGACGAAGTCCCCAATCTTGAAGTACCTGAGATGAGCTTTACGGTTGTAATAACGCTCTATGATTTGTTTTTGAGCTGCCATCCGTATCAATGCTGCTTCTCTCCGTGGTTCGAGCAGGTCCAGGTTGGTCCTTAATTCGTCGTCGTTTTCACCTTCCATGGCTGTTGAGAACCTTATGCTTGGTTCGCCAATCTCCACAGGTATTAAGGCTTCTGAGCCATAAACAAGTGCGAACGGAGTTTCTCCCGTGGCTATTTTTGAAGTTGTTCTGTATGCCCATAGTACCGCTGGTAACTCATCAGGCCAATTTCCTTTGGCTTTATCCAGCCGCTTATTTAGATTGTTGATGATGATCTTATTCGTTGACTCAACTTGACCATTAGCCACGGGGTGGTACGACATTGAAATGATCCGCTTGATTTTCCAACTTTCGAAGAATTCTGTGATTTGCGAGCCTATGAATTGTGGGCCATTATCACACACGATTTCCTTTGGTATTCCAAAGCGGCATATTATGTTTCGCCATAAGAAGCTTTTAACTTCCTTTTCTCGCACTTGTTTGAACGCTTCTGCCTCTACCCATTTTGTAAAATAGTCGGTTAGTACGTGTAAAAATCGTACTTGTCCTTTAGCTGTGGGAAGAGGTCCCACTATGTCCATACCCCATTTCATGAAAGGCCATGGGGATATTATTGGATGTAATAATTCCGCTGGTCGATGCATGTTATTGGCAAACCTTTGGCATCTGTCACATTTGGATACAAAATTCTCGGCTTCTTCTTCCATCTTAGGCTAATAGTATCCGACTCTGATTAGTGTTTTCACTAAGGATCTCGCCCCTGAGTGATTTCCACAGTGTCCTTCGTGGACTTCTTTCATCACAAATTCCGTTTGGTTAGGTCCGAGGCATTTAGCTAGGGGTCCTCCGAACATCTTGCGATAAAGTGAGTTGCGAATAAGGCAGTACCGTGCAGCTTTGCGGCGAAGTGCTTGAGCTGCTTTCCTGTCTTCAGGTACGGTGCCATTCTCCAAAAAATTAAGAATTTCGTTTCTCCAGTACCCNCATGTTTTGAATTGTCTCACGAGCTCTCGTGCTTTTTCAAGATACTGTTGCATTCTAGTCTCTCGAGCGATGTAAGTCCCCTGCATCTGATTTACTACTAGTTGAGAATGGCTGTTGAACACAATTTGCTCAATTGAGAGCTCCCGTGCGAGTTCAAGCCCTGCAATAACAACTTCGTGCTCTGTTTCATTGTTATTGATAGGATAACACTTTATAGCTTGCCGTGTATTTTCACCCGTGGGTGATATCAAGACTATGCCTAAGACGACGCCTTTTACATTTGAAGATCATCGGTGAACAAGGTCCATAGGCCTGGATTAACATCATTAAATAGTTGTAACTCTTTTTCTACTTCAGATATAATGCTATTACTAAAGTCAACAACAAAATCAGCTAGTATTTGAGACTTAATTGCAGTCCTAGGCTGATAGATTATTTCATGCTCACTTAATTCTATGGCCCACTTGGCTAATCTTCCTGACAATTCCTGTTTATGCAGAATATTTCTTAAAGGATACGAGGTCACAATGGTGATTGGGTGGCATTGAAAATAGGGTCGTAATTTTCTAGATGCCATTATTAAAGATAAGACTAACTTTTCCAGATGTGGATATCTAGTCTCAGCATCTAACAAAGTTTTACTTACATAATAGACATGTGATTATTTATCTTTTTCTTCTCTTACCAATACTGCACTTACAGCAATTTCTGAGACAGCCAGGTAGATGTACAATCTTTCCCCTTCTTTTGGCTTTGAAAGCAGTGGTGGTTTCGATAGATAAATCTTCAGGTACTTGAGGGCTTGCTGACATTCTTCAGTCCATTCGTACTGATTCTGTTTTTTGAGAACTGAGAGGAATTTAAAACTTTTTTCGGAAGATTTAGAAATAAACCTACCCAAAGCTGCTATTCTCCCTGTCAGTCTTTGAACTTCCTTTTTATTTGTTAAAATATCAGGTATTTCCTCTATAGCTTTAATTTTGAGCGGGATTTATCTCTATTTCTCTCTTTGACACAAGGAAACCCAAAAATTTACCTGATTGCACTCCAAAAGCGCATTTCTCTAGATTTAACTTCATATTATACCTCCCGTATCGAACCAATCTTCAAGAGTTTCTGTACCTCTTCGTCGATCACTTGTTTCTTGAATGGTCCTTGCTTTCTTTTCTTCTCTTTGAGCGGGGCCTAGCCTCGTGCCTATATACACTTTCTGCTCAGGCTTTTGTTCATATAATGGAACAACTACGAGCTCCTCCGTAGTAGTTTTGATGTGCTCATCTTCCTCCGGTTCACGAATGACGTCCGGTCTGGAATCTGTTTCTGTGTGGTATAATATACCTTCCGTGGTAACTTGATTTTGCTTCTCGTAAGTATTTTCTTTCGTACCTGTTTCAGCAATAATACCTTCCGTTCCTATATGGGTAGTAATTCCTTCCATGCTTGTTTGGGCTGTGTTACCTGTTTGGGAGATTCCCTTATCTCGTAATTCTTCCACCTCTATTTCCTTTGATTTGTTGAATCCCCCATTAAGAGAGAAATTTAATTACCTGATGCAACGTGGAGGGTATCGCTTTCATGTCGTGGATCCATGGCCTTCCAATGATCACGTTATAAGCCATGTCAGTATCGATGACTTGGAACCTGGCACTTTTGATCACCCCCTCAGCATAAGTGCTAATCTCAATTTCTCCTTTTGTTATAACCGTAGAGTTATCAAAACCTGATATGGCTCGTGCTTTTGGGATTAGTTGATTCCCCAGTAGCATTTCTTCCACGTCTCTTAGCAAAATGATATTGATTGAACTGCCTGGATCAATCAACACTCTTTTTACGTTAGTGTCATGAATAAGTAAAGATATTACCGGAGCATCGTTGTGCGGAAACATTAATCCGCTGATATCTGCATCATCGAAGGTTATATCGTCTTCTCCACGAGCCCGTTTCCCATGTGTAATTGTGAACTTTTTGATTGTTTTGCAAATCACTCCGTTTACTTCTTCACCCCCGTGTATTACGTTAACAGTTCGTTTTGGAGAAGGAGGCTTTGGGGGCTCAAGGCTGTTCCTCATATATGCCTGTTTACCTTTATCACTAAACAATTCTGTTAAATAGTCCTGTTTTAACAAATTTTCTACTTCACCTTGTAAAAATCTGCAATCCGCAGTTTTGTGCCCATGATCGTTGTGAAATTCACACCAGTGATCTGGGTTTCTTCTACTTGGATTTGACCGCATCTCTTTGGGCCACTTAACCTTGTCTCCCATGTTCCTCAATATTGAGACAAGTTCAGTAGTACTTACATTAAAGGTATGATCCCCAATTTGAGTA
>ML421095.1:0-26047 GCA_005239525.1 Nicotiana knightiana | reverse complement strand
TTTTTTGACAAGGACTGATTCAATCTCTTGTTTCGTTAAGTCGTTGCCTTTTACCCCAGTAGTGAAAGCAGTCACATGGTCGCGTGGGTAAGTTGTTCCATCATATTTGAGAACGTCAGGCACTTTAAACTTCTTGGGTATAGGCAAGGGTGCCGCACTTGGCTTCCAAGGTTGTTGAGAATATCTATCAACATCGATGCCTTTGATGATAGGTGGTACTCCAGGAATTTGTTCGATGCGATCGTTCTGCTCCTTCATCTGTTTCTGCATGGTTAGCAGTAAATTTTGTAATTCTGAGTTATTAGATATACCTGGTCTCGTTTCGAGAGATTCATTAGGAGTATCTCCTCTTCCTGAGTTTGCCAACCCAGATTGAGCATTTTCAATGGTGATGGTGTTATTGGGGGGTGGAGTCGGCGGTGTAGGTAACGCTGCTGGTAATCCTCTCGCAAATTCTTGCAAAGCTTGGCTCACATACTTTACAATCATTTGCTTTACACGATCTTGTTCCACAATTTGATCATTATCACCATTGTTGTTATTGGATCTTTCTGGGGATTGTTCCCTCGAATCATGTGGGGCTACTGAAGGCGATGGAACTTGGGTTCCACTCCTTTGTTGGTTGTTGTCGTTGGGGTTTGACATAGTTCAGAAGATATCACTTGAAAAGTAAACAAAGATTATCAGATTCCCGGTAATGAAACCAATTTGTTTAACCAAAGAATTATACCCTTTGACTAAATCTTATTTTTAAGATGAATACGGGTTACTGATAATTAAGGTAATGGAGAAAAATGAATAATAGACAATATTGCAGAAATATAGAAAATCGAAGTTGATTGTATTCGAGAATCAGATGCCTTTACAAGTTGTATTCCCCTCCCTTATATAGGAGATTCTTATAACGTACGACTCTTGCTATGGTTACTCATTAATGACTAATTATGACATTAATGAGGCGTTACAAAGGATAACGGTAATTGGGGTTCGGTTACATAACGTTCGAGTAATCAATTGTGGGTCCTTGAATCTGCCCGTAGCTTTGTCTAGATTCATTCTAACCGTGCCTCTCTCCCGTTTTGATCAAGTTGAGTTTCCCGTGGCTGATAAGTTCGTGGGTTAACTGAACCGTGCCTCTTTGTACCGTACCTCTTCAAAGAATCACATCCAACTGTAGCGTTTTTCCTGTGTCCACGTGACTGGCTGAGTTGTCAAAAGCTGGCTTACGTGTGGAACTCTTTTTTACCAATACAATTATCGCAAACTATAGTCTTGAAACATAAATAAATTTGGTACAAAATTATCATTTTTATAATGAACTACATGATACACTATCAGATGACCGAGAAGACGAAATAACATTGTTACAAAACAATGAATGGTGGGTTCTTTTATAAAATACAAAAGTTTGGGGTAATTTTAAAAAAATCTGATATTGATATTTGGCTTTGAGATTTAGGATTTTGCCAAAATGTAAGCAAAATCTATGGCCAAAGATGTGTTTGGCAAATAAAACTCAAATTTATTTTGACAAAATCTATAGCCAAACGGATTCTTAATATTTATATAAGCAGATGGAAGTTGATGATCCACTTAATTAAGCTAAATTTGTACCCGACAAGATTGCTAAACAAGATTTGCTCAAAATTCTTCTTAAGAAATATTCCTATCTAGCTTAATGTTTAGCATTTCAAAATTTAAAAAGGACAATAACCATTTCAGCCGAACAGTATTCTCTTATCTGCATCTACAGATTCAGAGATTCTAGTCAGTCTCAATGATTTTATTACGAAAAACAAAAAAATAAAATAACAAAAAAACAATTTCAAACACTATTTGGATTGATTTTCCCTAAAAAAAAAATCAAACCAAATAAGCCGGTTCTTCAAATATTGAAACCAAATCAAACCAATTAAGTCGATTGTTTATCGATTCGATTTATGTCGGTTTTCGATTTTATCGGTTATTTATTGGTTTTTTCTTAAATATGAGACATATACTACAAAACACATATTCCAGAAACTACATTTTTAACGTAACACTACCAAACCAATTGCTCTTTGAGAAATCTATCATTTACCAAGATATTTTGATGATAATTGGATCAAATAGTGATGAATAATTTAAGTACTCAATCAAAAATTAATTATTTCTAACATGAAATAAATTCTTGTACTTAGCAAAAGATAATTACCAGTCAAACTAGAATGTAAAGACAAAGAATTCGATTATTGTAATAGCAATAAACTAGACTAAAAATACAAATGGCTAATATGTACCATAAAATTTTAGAAACTTTATATAAGAATATACATATATATAGGGTAATAATAAATTTAAATAGCTACTTCTATAATCGGTTTGATTCGATTTTTTCGGTTATTTTTGATTGAAACCAAAACCAAATCAAACCAAATTTGATCGTTTTTTAAAATTCAAAACCAAAATCAAAACCAAACCTAATCTAAAAAGTATTATTTTTTTTGTCGGTTTGATTCGATTTTCAATTTGTTTCGATTTTTCAAATTTTTATGAACACGTATATCTGAAGAATTGTCTATTCCCAGGGCAATGACCACTCGGATTTTCAGAATGGCTTAGGATAAACTGTCTTCAGCACATCACGTCTCCTCACTGTATTCTTTTTTTCTCTTCGGGTGTCTTCACCCCACCCTCAAAGGGTCCGTTACATAAAATTGATAAAAATCAAATTTCTATTAGTTATAAATCTTTAGGTTAAGTGATTACATAATATCAGAACCAGTTTAAGGTTTGAATGTCATTATCACCGTTAACGTAATGATTAATTTGCTTAGGTTCCTAAAACAGAATAAAAATTATATGTTGCCAATATAAACATGCAAACCTACATCCGCATATCCCAATCTCCAATTCTTAGGGCATTTAACTTGTTGACTTACTTCTACGTATAATGGTCAATTTCCTTTAGTTGTTTGTATATATCTATCTATCTATATTTATATTAAAAGCACGAAGACTCTTAGCAAATATCGTTCGTCTTTTTAACCCTTTCAAAATATATTTATTTGGCGCAAAATTATAATTTAAGTTATTTTTTTAATATTTTGAAATTAAAATATCACTTATTAATTATTTCTTATGAGAATTAAATATGAAGTCCTAATATTTAGGACATTAAAGTTAATCAAACTTTTACTTTATATAAATTATTGGAAAAGAAAAGAAAAAACCATCGACAATCTAAAAATATGAACTAAAACACAAAATCATGTAAAAACATAATCGTAAGAATAATTTTTAGCTTACTTTTTCCAACAATAAATCTCCACGATAACTTTTGTGTTCTTTGTCCTAATATTTTAATCATACAAGGTCAAGATTGCCTATATTTTCTTTCATACCAAACTATTTATCATTTTTAATTTAAAATCGATAAGTAGTTTATTTAAAAGTTTGGTTATTAAATTATACTTGCCTATGTTTAAAATATACTTTGGCAAAAATATTTCTACAGTTAGTATCGCCATTAGCGTTAGAAAAAGTAAGAACTGTTAGGAAAAAATAGTATTATTTATTTGTGATAAAAAAAATTAATAATCATCTTTTGGGAAAGGAAACAAGAGGAGAGCAAGAAATATCAATGGAAAAAATAGAAATACTTTTTTATTTAACTATTATCTTCAAGGAGAAGTCAAAGAGGAAATAAAGAAACCTAGGAAACCACAATTAGATTATGGTATTTACTTACATTTCAAGAAAAATTATAAATATGTCGAAGACTGCAAAAGTTGTGCAAAGGCAATTAAATAAGTTATTAACAAAGGTATATCAAGCTCAAATAATCTAATTTAAAGCATATGAAAGACTATTGTTACAATCTTATATAAATTAATTCTTTATATTAAGTATATTCTTCTAATCAATTCAAAACTAATTTTTTTTTGCATAACTTCGGTAATTGAAGATAAATCTAGAAATCACAAGGAAGTGAATTATATTATTCTCGACTCACTATTACTCATATTGATATCAATTAGTTCAAATAATGAAAAATTTAATATATAAAATTTTCGTTGATTTTAAAGCCTAAATATTAGAAAAAATAATTAAATGATAATTTTATCCAATTTAAAAACTTTTTTTAAAGGATAAATTGGTGAATAACATTTCATTAAAGGGATTTGTTATTCTAATATAGTATAGATTTGATAACTCAAACATATTAACTGATAGTATTTGTATAATTTTTAAAAAGTTATACTCATTAATATAAGGTTCACGCGCGTTACGCGCATCGTGAGACTAGTACAAGTTAAAAATGCAAGACATGTATAATTACCACGAGGGGAGCTTAATTACTTGTGGGGGAAAAGGAGATGAAGCAGTTGAAAGAGGAGTCCCGAATCAACATGTGGTTCTTTTGGACTCAAAGAATCAAAATGTATAGCAAAAAAAACTTGGTGACCATTTTATCAATAACGCCCTTATTAAGAGCGCTATACCTTAACGACTGTTTGCTCAGTTATATAGTGACCTTTTAAAAGGCGCTATATTTGAACTTCAAAAAAGCGAGAATTATAGCGCCCTTTATTAAGACGCTATAGTATAGCGTCTTAATATATGACGCTATACATATATAAAGGTCGTCCATTTCTCCTTCCCCATAGAATAGAAACGCCCCTCCCCCACTAAAAAACAAAACAACCNAAAAAAAAAAAAAACCCCCCCCCCCCCCCCCCATTTTGACGAGAAAAGCTTGAATGGAGCCCACCGGTCCCACAAAAAAGTGTAGATTCTCGGTCCCACGTCATAGCTAAGACGTTATCTCGAAGTGTATTGCTTGTTTCGGCTCCAAATCACCAAATCTTCAAATTTTTAAAAACCTTAAATCAAAGTATTCCGACTTAGTTTTTGTTAAAACTCGTATAAAAATGCATATTAGTTGTTTTTAATGTGCTCTATGTTATTTGTGATTGTTTTGCGATTTAACTAATTTGTTATTTTTTTTCCGGATTATAGTATTAGTGTGCTAAAAAATTAGTAAAATAGAGAAATTGTTATTAGTTGTTAAAAAAAATGTTAATTAGTTACTTTTTACTGTGATATATGTATTTTCATGATTATTTTTTTATATGAATATTTAATAATTAAATCCTGTATAGTTATGAAAATTAATTATTTATTTTATTATAGTAAAAAATAAGTGAGTAACAAAACAAAAATATAAAATAATAAAACTAACATATGAAATAATAAAACTAACATATACAATAATAAACTAACATATAAAATAATAATTTAACATATAAAATAACTGACATGTTGAGTGATAAATCGAAAAAATTTTCTCATCATGAACACAAGATTTCAGAATATCTTGGTGCTACTGGGCCTCAAATATTGAGTCCATGACCAAAATGTGAATATTGAATAATTAAATCCTGTATAATTATGAAATTTAATTATTTAATTTTATTACAGTAAAAAATTGGTGAGTAATAAACAAACATATAAAATAAGTCACGACCCGATTTCGGAGTCGTGATGGCGCCTGTCGTAGAACCAGGCAAGCCACCCATTTTATCTAAGCTAAATTCATTTTCCAGTAAAAATACAATTTTAAAACGAAATTTACTGATAATACTAATAATCTGAAGTTTTGAAAAGATATATGAAACAAAATTTAAAATCTCCAACCCCAGATCCGGTGTCACTCAATCATGAGCTACTATAACATAAAGTAAGGAAAAAGAGAAATGGACAACATAGTCTCAAAATAAAGAACAACAGGAAGAATAAGAAAGAGAAGACGAGGTCGCGATCGCCAGCTGCTACCTCGACAACTCCAATGAAACTCCGACAACTGCTCAGTATCCACTACCGGGTCCCGGTGTACCTGGATCTGCACACAAGGTGCAGAGTGTAACGTGAGTACACCAACTCAGAAGTAACGAACCCAAACTATGGGCTGAGAGGCAGTGACGGACTAAACCTCAGAATTTACAATAGACAGTGTACATAAATTAGACATGCTAACAGTTTATCAGAATGAGTAAATATGCCAAGTATGCCAGTATACTCTACATGCCATCATAAAGAAAATGTATGAAACTAGTGTGGATATGCACATATACAACCCGCACACAACAGTCCACTCAGTATCGTATATGGCTCTCAGGCCCAGGGAATGTCCATCCCAGAAGGTACATAATCATCGGTGGCCGTAGTCACTCCGTACTGAGGAAAAAGGGCGATCTAGCCCCACAGAGAAGGTCCATCTCCGGAATACAACACTCAGACAAGATCCAAGTCCAGGGACGATCCATCCCTCACATAACATCCACTTCAGACACGATCCATGCCCAGGAAAAATCTATCCCTCAACATCAATGCACTCACTGGGGGTGTAAAGACTTCGAAGGGGCCCTAGTGGCCCAAGCGCTATATCAAGCCAACGAAGACATGATTTAAATATCACTGCGGTGTGCAGTCCAATCTCATAACTGTCTCAATAACAGGCTCTCGGCCTCACTCAGTCATTACTCTCCAGTCTCACTCACATGGATCACATATGCATCCATCAGCTCAAAACAATGATAAGTATGCATATAATTAACAATACTGAGACTGAGGTATGAAGTGATATGCTATAACAAGACTAAGTATATGAAATCAAATAATCACAAAATGAGACAGTAATATATACTGCTTAACTAAAGAATTAGACCCTTTGACTAAAGCTTATTTTTAAGACGAGTATGGGTTACGGATAATCAAGGTAATGGAGAAAAATGAATAATAGACAATATTGCAGAAATATAGAAAATCGAATTTAATTGTATTCGAGAATCAGATGCCTTTACAAGCTGTATTCCCCTCCCTTATATATGAGATTCTTATAACGTACGACTCTTGCTATGATTACTCATTAATGACTAATTATGACATTAATGAGGCGTTACAAAGGATAACGGTAATTGGGGTTCGGTTACATAGCGTTCGAGTAATCAATTGTGGGTCTTTGAATCTGCCCGTAGCTTTGTCTAGATTCATTCTGACCGTGCCTCTCTCCCGTTTTGATCAAGTTGAGTTTCCCGTGGCTGATAAGTTCGTGGGTTTACTGAACCGTGCCTCTTTGTACCGTATCTCTTCAAAGAATCACATCCAGCTGTTGCGTTTTCCTGTGTCCACGTGACTGGCTGAGTTGTCAAAAGCTGGCTTACGTGTGAAACTCTTTTTTACCAATACAGATAGTCCCCCCACTTACCATATATTTAACGATTAATATTTGGTAAGTGGATATTCATTTATGGCGGGAATATTTTGCCGCCGCTTTTCCTTGAATCATTGTATCCTTCTCTGCACCATAGGCGTCGTTTATCACTTCCATTTAATGCTCATACCACGTGTACTTTTCGTATTGGTTCTGCATTTACTCGGCACCTTTTAAGGCTTTTTGCGGCTGTGCCAGTCCTGAAGTGACATCTTCAATTATGACTTTTCATCATTATTTTCCTTTTTCTTCATGTTTGACGGTTGTCCTCAAGTATAAATACATCTCTTCTTTTCTTTGCTTCCACGAAACACTTTTCTAACTTTGTCTTTTGAAAGAACTTTCTTCTTTGCCTTGTAAACATGTCTTCTTCAAACCAACCTCAAAGAGTAATAGATATTGAAAGTTTAACGCCATCTTCTGCTCCGACTAGGAGTCGGAGGGGTGGTAGACTTAGAAGTCTAGGATCCACTCCTTCGAGGGGCTCCTCTTCTTCTCAGATAGTTCCTTCTCCTTCCACGAGATCTCTAGTTTCTCCGAGGTTTAGGGTTTCTCGGTCTTTGTCTAGAGGTAGAGGTGAACGCCTTCGTGAACCTGGCATCGACGAAATTGTCCCTGCTGAGTTTGTTTTTGCTAGGGATAGTCAAGTTCTTGTAGACCAATCTTCTTCTCTTAATAGTGTCGAAAGATATCCGACACTTATAATTGAGGGTCAGATTTCCCTTGTTCGTAGGGAGTGCTTTTGGAGGTCTGACTTTCCTATGTATATTCCGAATAGTAATCAAAGAATAACGTCTTACAAGACGTGATATTCTTTTGTTTATACGTATCCTTTCACTTTAGGGTTTAGACCCCCCATTGACCTAGTTATAATTGAATTTTGCCATTTTTTCAATATCTGCTTAGGACAAGTTGGCCCGCTTGTGTGGCGAGTTGTCGCGTGTCTTAAGAGTTTGGCTTCTTTAGCCTCGGTTCCTTTTACCTTCCACCATGTTATTCACCTCTACCCTCCTACCTTATTTCGTGAAGGGGTTTTTACTCTTACTTCTAGAAGCAAAAGAGTGCTGGTAACCCCTGGAGACGATAATGATAAGGGTTGGTACCTCCGGTATGTTGTTGTACCCACTATTGATTTAGTGGGTGGAGAAAATCTTCCCTTCCCTGAAAAGTGGAATCGCGCACGTGAGTATGCTTTAGCTCACATTTACTTTTTCTTGTTTTGACTTGAGATGTTTTATTAACACCGTATCTGTTTTTTCTTNTGTACCCACTGTTGGTTTAGTGGGTGAAGAAAATCTTCCCTTCCCTGAGAAGTGGAATCGCGCACGTGAGTATGCTTTAGCTCACATTTACTTTTTCTTGTTTTGACTTGAGATGTTTTATTAACACCGTATCTGTTTTTTCTTCTCTCAGCAATCATGAATATTGTTGAGAATGTCTCCGGTATTTGTGATTAGGTAGAAAAGTTGTTGTCTGTTGCTCCTTCACAAGAGAGATCTTGGAAGTACCTCGCTGGGAGGTAAGGTTGGCATGTAAATACCCACGGTAAGTGAAGCTCTTGTTCTTGCTTCTTTCCTCACTCAAGTCTTTTTTTTTGTCGTTTAACTTTTTTCCCTTTTAATAGAGTTCTCTGCTCGTGGGGTGTCTGCTTCATCTATCCCGAAGTTGTCCTTGGCTCAGGCCCAGGAAATTATTGTTGGTTCATCTTCCTCGAAGAGGAAGATTAGTGAGTCTCGTTCTGTAGAAGAAGAAGAGGGTGATTTAGTACACAGGCCACAGAGAAGGCGAGTGGTTTTAGATAATGAGCTTACAGCCTTAACCTTGCCTTCCGTGTCTGTGATTGAGCCCCCTGTCCTTGATGATGTTTCACATTCACCTATTCATAAGGGTGTTGATCTTGCTCCTGACGATGTCCCTTTGGCTGCTGTCTTTCCTGCTTCTTTGAGAGAGGCTGACTCATCTGTTCCTTTGGCTATTTCTGTTTCTTTTCCTGTAACTTCCTCTACTCTTCAATCCTATGTGCCTGTTGCTTTGCCTGTGGCTTCTCCAGCTCCTCAACCTTCCATGCCTGTTGCTGTTCCATCTCTGCCTGCTTCCATGCCTTCCGTTAGTGAAGTAGGGTATTCCAGCAGAGAGATGCGGCAGGTTGGTAATAGAGATTCCAGCTGAGGGGAATCTTTTCAAGAAAACGGGTGAGCCTGAAGTGTGGCTCAAGCCCTTGATAGGTCCTCTGAGAAAGCAAAGCTAGCCAACTACANGTTATCCTCTTTCACTCTCGTATATGAAATTTACCATATCTGACTGGTTTATTTCTTGTAGATTAACCTTATAGGCATGGAGCTTATGAAGAGGATTTTAAACACGGACCAAGAGACAAAAAAGTAGCAAGCCGATGTTGATAATTGGAGAGCACAATATGATAGACTAAGGATTGACATGGATGCTTTAGAAGAGGAAATGAGTACCTTGAAGCGGCAGATGAGACTCATGGAAGCAGAACCGGCAGTAGAGAGGGCTTCTTGCAATCAGGCTGATAAAGATAAGAGTGTTCTGGAGTCTTCGTTCGCGGAGTAGCTCTCCCGTGCCTCAGAGGAGATTAGAGACTTGAAGAACTTGTTGGGGCAGAAGGAGGAATACTCAGGCGAGCTCGTGCAATCACTCACTCGTACTCAAGAAGACCTTCGTAGGGCTTTAGACAAAGCTCAAACTTTAGAGGAGTCGATTGTACCATTAAGGGCCGCCCATGAAGCTGCGGAAGCGGAGAAGGACGGATTGAGAGCTGAGCTTCAAGTATGGGCAAAGGATAATGAAGATTTGGAAGAGGTGGCTGCTGTCGATGTGAGCTGGGCATATATGAATTCTCGCCTTGAAACATTGATGGAAATGAGTCAAGTGGGTTTTGAACTTAGTGCTGAAATAGACAAAACTAAGGAAGCCATGGAGAAGGCTCAACAAGGTCATAACCTCTCTTCACCTGATACTGAGATTCCAGCCACTCATGCCTCTTCATCCCCAGTTGCTCCCGCTCCTTCTGCCACTGAAGTCAACCCTTCTCTTGAAAAGATTTAGTTGATTTATCCTTTTTTTTCTTTGTATTAATTGGTGGTTACCCCCAGTCCCATCGGGGGTAAATTTGGATTTCCTTTAAGTCCCCAAATGACAACTTAGGGGGACCAAAATGTATATAAAATTTTTATACGGCTAAGTATAAGTTAATACTTAGTTTTAGCCGTTTTAATATATAAATGTTATTTCGACTTTTGTTGAGTTTCTGTTTTACTCTTTAAGTCTTTTGCATGCTTCATTTTTTCGAGGTTTTAGTTTTACCTTCGAGTTTTGCATGTGAAATGATTTAGACTACTCGTACCTTTTTTGTAATAGGCACGAGTCATATTAAATGTGTGACTTTTTGTAATAGGCATAGTTTATGGAAGAGGGACTTTTATAATTGGTATGAAGAAGACGTCTCAACTTCATGATAATGCAATAGAGTGATAGGAATTTTACACATGTTTAAGAATGTTTCCATGTGTTTTACATGTGTTTGATTATCGTCTAAAACTCATGCTTGCAACTATTTTTGTTTAACAGATTTGATATACTCTTGTATTTCATAACTGTTTTTCATAGGTAACAATTTTTCGATATTAATACAAGGAAACAACTATTTTTTTTAGTAAAAGTTTTTGTAAAGATTGGGGTTTTTACCCGCAACTGTTTTGGCAACAGTTTTCTAATAAGTGCGAGGGAAATATTTTCTTATTCGTAACTGTTTTTATTTGATAACAGAGNTGATAGTCTTCTTTGGTTCATCTTAGCCTTCCATACTGTATAGTCCCCCAAGTGTTTGAACTTTGAAGAATGAAATCTCGAGCACTTGATTATTCCATCCTTGTGGTCCTTTTCCTGAAAAGGAAAATCAAAACATCTTGCGATAAAGTGAGTTGTGAATAAGGCAGTACTGGTAGCTTTGCGGCGAAGTGCTTGAGCTGCTTTCCTGTCTTCAGGTACGGTGCCATTCTGCACAAAATTAAGAATTTCGTTTCTCCAATCCCAGGTTAGGTTGTTGAAAGTTACCTCATTCCTGTCCTGATCTATTATTGAATGAAATAGTTGAACGACAATTGTATTGTCTTTGCTCGTTACTTCCGCGACTGCTGCGAGGTTAGATAGTGCGTCTGCTTCTGCATTTTCCTCTCTAGGTATTTGCATTACCTTCCATGTTTTGAATTGTCTCACGAGCTCTCGTGATTTTTCAAGATACTGTTGCATTCTAGTCTCTCGAGTGATGTAAGTCCCCAGTATCTGATTTACTACCAGTTGAGAGTCGCTGTTGATCACAATTTGCTCGATTGAGAGCTCCCGTGCGAGTTCAAGCCCTGCAATAACAGCTTCATACTCTGCTTCATTGTTAGTTAGAGGATAACACTTGATAGTTTTCCGTGTCTTTTCACCCGTGGGTGATATCAAGACTATGCCTAAGCCGACGCCTTTTATATTTGAAGAACCATCGACATTGCTATTACTAAAGTCAACAACAAAATCAGCTAGTATTTGAGACTTAATTGCAGTCCTAGGCTGATAGATTATTTCATGCTCACTTAATTCTATGGCCCACTTGGATAATCTTCCCGACAATTCCTGTTTATGCAGAATATTTCTTAAAGGATATGAGGTCACAACGGTGATTGGGTGGCATTGAAAATAGAGTCGTAATTTTCTAGATGCCAGTATTAAAGCTAAGGCTAACTTTTCTAGATGTGGATATCTAGTCTCAGCATCTAGCAAAGTTTTACTTACATAATAGACATGTGATTATTTATCTTTTTCTTCTCTTACAAATACTGCGCTTACATCAATTTCTAAGACAGCCAGGTAGATGTCCAATCTTTCCCCTTCTTTTGGCTTTGAAAGCAGTGGTGGTTTCGATAGATAAATCTTCAGATTCTTGAGGGCTTGCTGACATTCTTCAATCCTTTCGAACCGATTCTGCTTTTTGAGAACTGAGAAGAATTTAAAACTTTTTTCGGAAGATTTAGAAATAAACCTACCCAAAGCTGCTATTCTCCCTGTCAGTTTTTGAACTTCCTTTTTATTTATTAAAATATCAGGTATTTTCTCTATAACTTTAATTTGAGCGGGATTTACCTCTATTCCTCTGTTTGATACAAGGAAACCCAAAAATTTACCTGATTGCACTCCAAAAGTGCATTTCTCTGGATTTAACTTCATATTATACCTGCGTAAAATATCAAAAGCAGTAGAGAGATGCTGGAAATGGTCTTGTGCTTGTGTTGATTTTACCAACATATCATCAATATAGACTTCCATCGTCTTTCCAAGATGTTCTTGGAACATTTTAGTCACTAACCTTTGATAGGTGGCTCCAGCATTTTTTAAGCCAAAAGGCATAACTTTATAACAGTAAGTCCCCCTGTTTGTAATGAAGGAAGTTTTTTCCTCATCTGAGGGATTCATTTTACTCTGATTATAACCAGAATATGCATCTAAGAAGTTAAATAATTCATGACCTGCTGTGACATCAATCATTTGATCTATATGTGGCAATGGGAATGAATCTTTGGGGTATGCTTTATTTAAGTCAGTGTAATATATGCATACTCTCCACTTGCCATTATTTTTAGGTACTACCACGGTGTTTGCTAGCCAGTTAGGGTACGTTACCTCTCGTATCGAACCTATCTTCAAGAGTTTCTGTACCTCTTCGTCGATCACTTGGTTCTTGAATGGTCCTTTCTTATTTTTCTTTTGCTTAACAGGTACGAAGGATATATCTTCATTTAGTTTATGAGTCATCACTTCTGGTGGGATGCCTGTCATATCTGAGTGGGACCACGCAAAGCAGTCTGCGTTAGCCTTTAAATAATCAATTAACTTACCTCTTCGAGCGGGGCCTAGCCTCGTGCCTATATACACTTTCTGCTCAGGCTTTTGTTCAGATAATGGAACAGCTACGAGCTCCTCCGTAGTTGTTTTGATGTGCTCATCTTCCTCCGGTTCACGAATGACGTCCGGTCTGGAATCTGTATCTGTGTGGTATAGTACACCTTCTGTGGTAACTTGATTTTCCTTCTCGTAAGTATTTTCTTTCGTACCTGTTTCAGCAATAATAACTTCCGTACCTATTTGGGTAGTAATTTCTTCCATTCCTGTTTGGGATGTGTTACCTGCTTGGGAGATTCCCTTATCTCGTAATTCTTCCACCTCTATTTTCTTGTTATAGTGTACCACAAAGTTTATATTTCTTGCGGTCTGCTGATCTCCTTTGATTTTGTTGAATCCCCCCATTCAAAGGGGAATTTAATTACCTGATGCAACGTGGAGGGTATCACTTTCATGTCGTGGATCCATGGCCTTCCAATGATCACGTTATAAGCCATGTCAGTATCGATGAATTGAAATCTGGCACTTTTGATCACCCCTTCAGCATAAGTGCTAAGCTCAATTTCTCCTTTTGTTATAACCGTAGAGTTATCAAACCCTGATATGGCTCGTGCTTTTGGGGTTACTTGATTCCCCAGTAGCATTTCTTCCACGACTCTTAGCAAAATGATATTGACTGAACTGCCTGGATCAATCAACACTCTATTTACGTTAGTGTCATGAATAAGTAAAGATATTACCAGAGCATCGTTGTGCAGAAGCATTAATCCACTGATATCTGCATCATCGAAGGTTATATCGTCTTCTTCCTTATTTTCACGAGCCCGTTTCCCATGTGTAATTGTGAACTTTGTGATTGTTTTGCAAATCACTCCGTTTACTTCTTCACCCCCGTGTATCACGTTGACGGTACGTTTTGGAGAAGGAGGCTTTGGGTGCTCCTGCCTGTTCCTCATATACGCCTGTTTACCTTTATCACTAAACAATTCTTTTAAATAGCCCTGTTTTAATAAATTTTCTATTTCACCTTGTAAAAATCTGCAATCCGCAGTTTTGTGCCCATGATCGTTGTGAAATTCACACCAGTGATTTGGGTTTCTTCTACTTGGATTTGACCGCATCTCTTTGGGCCACTTAACCTTGTCTCCCATGTTCCTCAATATTGAGACAAGTTCAGTAGTACTTACATTAAAGGTATGATCCCCAATTTGAGTACTACCTCTAGGTCGTTCATCTCGATCTTTTCTGGATCTAGACGAGGATGAGACTACGTCTCTTCCTTGTGGTCTATAGTCCGACCTAGTGTTTTCGAACCTGGGGCGGATATCGCGTCCCGAGGGTCCTAAGTAAGGATCGTACCTGTTTTTACCTGATCTTCTATCTGATTCAGGACGTCTGGATCTGGAATGATCTTCATCTCTCGAACGAGCAATGATATCTTCTTCTATTCTGAGTTTAGTACTGTACCTGTTATATACATCGTTCCATGTTGTAGCGGGGAATTCTCTTAGAATTTCCTTAAGTCGTCTCGTGGCTTTTGAGCTTTTATTGTTTAGGTTGCTTGCAAATGCCATGGCTGCTCAATTATCCGTCACCCTGGGTAACTGCATTCTTTCTCGTTGAACCCTGTCTACAAACTCACGGAGTACTTCCGTGTCTCCTTGTTTTATTTTGAATATGTCTTCCATTCTCTTCTCTACTTTTTGTGCACCAGAGTGTGCTTTTATAAACGAATATGCAAGCTCAGCAAAAGAATCAATAGAATTTTCAGGGAGAAGAGAATACCAGGTTAGGTCCCCTTTGGTAAGTGTTTCCCCAAATTTTTTGACAAGGACTGATTCAATCTCTTGTTTCGTTAAGTCGTTGCCTTTTACCCTAGTAGTGAAAGTAGTCACATGGTCGCGTGGGTCAGTTGTTCCATCATATTTGGGAGCGTCAGGCATTTTAAACTTCTTGGGTATAGGCAAGGGTGCCGGACTTGGCTTCCAAGGTTGTTGAGAATATCTATCAACATCTATGCCTTTACTGATGGGTGGTACTCCAGGAATTTGTTCAATGCGATCGTTCTGCTCCTTCATCTGTTTCTGCATGGTTAGCAGTAAATTTTTTAATTCTCCGTCCTTAGATATACCTGGTCCCGTTTTGAGAGATTCATTAGGAGTATCTCCTCTTCCTGAGTTTGCCAACCCATATTGAGGATTTTCCATGGTAATGGTGTTATTGGGGGATGGCGTCGGCGGTGTAGGTAACGCTGCCGGTAATCCTCTCGTAAATTCTTGCAAAACTTGACTCACATACTCTGCAATCATTTGCTTTACACGATCTTGTTCCATAGTTTGATCATTATCACCATTGTTGTTATTGGATCTTTCTGGGGATTGTTCCCTCGAACCACGTGGGGTTCCTGAAGGCGATGGGACTAGGGTTCCACTCCTTTACTGGTTGTTGTCGTTGGAGTTTGACATAATTCATAGGATATCACTTGAAAAGTAAACAAAGATTATCAGATTCCCGGTAACGGAACCAATCTGTTTAACCAAAGAATTAGACCCTTTGACTAAAGCTTATTTTTAAGATGAGTACGGGTTACTGATAATCAAGGTAATGGAGAAAAATGAATAACATACAATATTGCAGAAATATAGAAAATCGAAGTTAATTGTATTCGAGAATCAGATGCCTTTACAAGCTGTATTCCCCTCCCTTATATAGGAGATTCTTATAACGTACGACTCTTGCTATGATTACTCATTAATGACTAATTATTACATTAATGAGGCATTACAAAGGATAACGGTAATTGGGGTTTGGTTACATAACGTTCGAGTAATCAATTGTGTTCTTTGAATCTTCCCCTAGCTTTGTCTAGATTCATTTTGACCGTGCCTCTCTACCGTTTTGATCAAGTTGAGTTTCCCGTGGCTGATAAGCTCGTGGGTTTACTGAACTGTTCCTCTTCAAACAATCATATCCAGCTGTTGCGTTTTCCTGTGTCCACGTGACTGGCTGAGTTGTCAAAAGCTGGCTTACGTGTGAAACTCTTTTTTACCAATACATATACGACCACTCGGGTCTCAGCATTTTCGGTGTGAAGCCTATCATTTATACTTAACATGATTTCTAACAGGTTCACAATTACTACATTAATAGAAGTACAAATATCATTAGGGAATAACACTAAGCGGTGCCATGGGATGAACCAGGTCACAAGTCTCACAGTGCACGCCCGTCACTTGGCATGTGCGTCACAAATTCTAATCACATAACAAGTAGTTCGGGGTTTCGAAACCTCAGAACCAAGTTTGGAAATGTTACTTACCTCAAAATAGGCTAAAAACCTATCCCTCAATGCCTTTGCCTCTACTGGGCCTCCGATTGATCCAAATCTACCAAAAAATAGATTCATATCTTTATAATATGCCAAGGAATGAAACCCATTCAAAAATTTACCAAATTTACCCAAAAATCCCGAAATTGGTCAAACCTGACTCCCGGGCCCACGTATCGGAGCTCGATGAAATTTACAACACAAGAATCCTCATCCTCCCACGAGTCTATACATACCAAGAACACTGAAATCGGAGTCCAAATGACCCCTTAAGTTCCCATTTTAAGGTCTCTAACTCACAAGCCCTAATTACCCATTTTTACAACTGTTTTCCCCCAATTTTCACCACTAATCAGACTTTTAATCACATACAAATGAGTTTTAAGTCCAAAAACCTTACCTCAATGAAGAACTATCGATTTCCCTCTTCAAAAACCCTTCAAAAGGTTCAAACCCGAATAAGAATGGTGAAAGAATGACCAAAATTCGCTAAGGGCCCTTTATATATGTTCTACCCAGTGATGACCGCACCTGCGGTCCCAGGTGCACACCTGCGAGAATTCACTTAAAGGGCCATTTCCGCACCTACGACAAATCCTCCGCACCTGCGACTTCGCAGGTGCGGTCCAAGTCTCGCACCTGCGATCTTCTTCAGCCTGACCGAGTTCCGCACCTGCGCCCCTTGTCTGCACCTGCGGCCAGCGCACCTGCGGTTTCCCTTCCGCAGGTGCGGCCACACCAGAAGGACAACAATTTCTGCTGCATTTCTCCAACTTCAAACTCCCCGAAGGCTATCCGAAATCAACCCGAGCCCCTCGGGACCCCAACCAGTAATACCAACAAGTGCCATAATCTTATTCAAACTTAGTCGTGCCCTCGAAAAACCAAAACAAAGCAAAAACACCAAAAATCACATCAAATTCAAGCCTATGAACTTTGAAATTTCTAAATTTCACCAAGGATGCTGAAACCATCCAAAACACGTCCGATAGACATGAGAATTTGCACACATATCCAAAATGACATTACGAACCTTCTCCAACTTCCAGAAATTCCATTCCGATCCCGATAGCCTATTTTCCCCTGCCGACTGGAAATCGCTAAAAACTAACTTTTTCCAATTCAAGCCTAATTTTATACCGGACATCAAAACTTTATTATGAACGCACTCCTAAGTCCCAAATCACCTAACGAAGCTATCCGAGCTATAAAATCCACATTCCGAGGTCGTTTACCCAATAGTCAACTTCCGGTTGACTTTACTAGCAATAAGACCAACTTAAGAGACTAAGTGTCTCATTTATCACCATGACCACTCTGAATCCGAGTCAACCAACCCAACACCACACAAAAGAGATGAACCACACAAGCAATGAAGCCGAAATGGGGGAAACGGGCTAAACTCTCCGAACGACCGGCCGGGTCGTTACATTCTCCCCTTCTTAAACAAACGTTTGTCCTCGAATGTGCCAAGAGTTGTTCCAAAAGCCATAAAACTTCCGAATAAACTTACCATGCACATACCCGGGGGTGATCCCACGTCACCCTATCCCATATAGGTCCAATAGCACAACACAGTCGAAATTTCAAATTCCGACCTCGCCTATAAACCTTAGAACCAATCTTTCCACTTCTGAAATAATTTACGAGATCAAAATTCCACAACTACAAACTGAATAAGTCTGCACATGCTGTATCAAGCCATATCCGTAACCCAAGATGTAATCACATAATATACCGCATGACTCAAACACCCATAGCAATAACTCCTAATCACAATTACCATAACATGTGCAACTCGTGCACTCAATAGTAATATCCCACGAACTCAAATCATAAAAAATATTCACACGAGAGGACTATTCCGCCATTAACAATTACCATCACAACACCATGCTAAGAGCCTGCCACACATCGTAAAACCAAAACACACGAATTTGACACCGAGGATCATACCTCCATATAACTCCGCTGCAATGAGTGACCCCATCGAAACACTGGTCCACATGAAATACTTCAAGCCACCAATAGATATCATTTACTTAGTCATCTGAAACTGCCAATGCTGCCTAAGAATTTTGATCTTCCTTCCAGAACTGAACCGTGAAATCACACATTCAAATCTCAATTCTACACAACGTACCGCATACACCATGCATCCTAGGATAAATATGGAAACTTCATAACCCCTTCCGAGCCACAAGCAACTACGTACCCAACTAGCCAAGAACTTACATTTGATCCCATCTAGAAGAAAAATCACTATACCACTCATGCCCCTCACGCCAATAGAAAATACACATCTCTAACTGTGGTAGAAACCATCAGGAACCATTCGAATCCCATTTGCACAACAACAAACCGTCAGAACTGAATCCTTCTAACTCAACCACGCGAGACCCAAGCATAAGACCATACAGTCTAAAGCTCATAAGCCGCTGAATACTCTCTCGAATATCCCCAGAAGCACCACATTCAAAATACTTATCCCGAAGAGACTTCCTGCGAATCTAACGCCATTACCTTCACCTTCCTAATACTGATATGAAGAATACATGTTAATGTAGAAATGTCATCAGTATCTACACCCTCCAATGTAGACCTGAGTTTCTAGCCAACTACACATCCTAAAGATTCCCAATTGTTACGTATAACCTTGAATCCATCAGATCCATTCTTGAGACTCATCCACTCTACACAAATCTCGATTAAACTGATCAAGCAAATCGAACGACATGTACCCCATTACCACACCAACACCCGAGGGAGCAACCCACACCCCTAGGCAACCAAGCAAATTCCTACTTTACATACACTACTTCCTTTACAAATAACAACTCAATCATGCAATAAGACTCCTATCCCCATAGAGTATAATACAACCTGTATCCAGAATTTGTTTTCCCATTACTCAATTCATTCTCAAACTCCACCTCTGCAGGTCATAACGGATCCACTAGTATACCTCAAACTGAAACCAATACAACACATAATCGGGAAACCAACTAATCATTAGAAGACTCCCCCACTTGGCTCAAAGCCATATATCAGAACAAACTATAACTCACAATGCCCATACGCCATCACTGCCACAATACCGCAATAGGAGTCAACTAAATCCTTCATAAGCTCATACATAACTCAAACCATTAAGCATCCCAAATCATTTCCAATCTCGCATTCACCATTGCAATAGCCGTGCCAACTCCCACAAGTGATCTAAACTCTAATTGCAACATATATCAATTACTGGTAAAAGAGAACTTGCTACAAAACAACATAAGAGGTCTTCCCATATACTCACGTCTCGAGGCCATATGCCAACTCCAGACAGAAGTCAAACACTCAATAGACAGTATACAAAAATTAGACATGCTAACAGTTTATCAGAATGAGTAAATATGCCAAGTATGTCAGTATACTCTACATGCCATCATAAAGAAAATGTATGAAACCAGTGTGGATACGCACATAATGTTCACAACCCTCACACAAAATTCCACTCAGTATCGTATATAGCTCTAAGGCCCAGGGAATGTCTATCCCGGAAGGTACATAATCATCGGTGACCGTAGTCACTCCGTACTGAGGAAAAAGGGCGATCCAGCCCCACAGAGAAGGTCCATCTCCGGAATACAACACTCAGACAAGATCCATGTCCAGGGATGATCCATCACTCACATAACATCCACTTCGGACACGATCCATGCCTAGGGAAAATCCATCCTTCAACATCAATGCGCACACTGGGGGTGTAAAGACTCCGGAGGGCCCTTAGTGGCCCAATCACTATATCAAGCCAACGAAGGCATGATTTAAGTATCGTTGTGGTGTGCAGTACGATCTCATAATTGCCTCAATAAAAGGCTCTCGGCCTCACTCAGTCACTACTCTCCAGTCTCACTCACATGGATCACAAATACATCCATCAGCTTGAAACAATGATAAGTATGCATATAATTAACAATACTGAGACTGAGGTGTGAAATGATATGCTATAACAGGAATGAGTATATAAAATCAAATAATCACAAAATGAGACAGTAATATATACGACCACTCGGGTCTCAGCATTTTCGGCATGAAGACTAGCATTTATACTTACATGATTTCTAATAGGGTCACAATTACTACATTAATATAAGTACAGATATCATCAGGGAATAATCACTAAGAGGTGCCATGGGATGAACCAGGTCACAAGTCTTACAGTGCACGCCTGCACGCCCGTCACTTGGCATGTGCGTCACCAATTCTAATTACATAGCAAGTAGTTCGGGGTATCGAACCCTAAGAACCAAGTTTGGAAATGTTTTACCTCAAAACCGGCTAAAAGCCTAGCCCTCAATACCTTTTCCTCTAGACTGGGTCTCCGAGTACTCCAAATTTACCAAAAATCATATTCATATCATTATAATATGCCAAGGAATGAAACCATTCGAAAATTACCAAATTTACCCAAAAATCCCGAAATTGGTCAAACCTGACCCCTAGGCCCACATCTTGGAACTCGATGAAATTTACACCACAAGAATCCTCATCCTCCCTCGAATCTATACATACCAAGAACACTAAAATCGGAGTCCAAATGACCCCTCAAATTCTCATTTTAAGGTCTCTAACTCACAAGCCCTAATTACCCATTTTAGCACCGTTTTCCCCCAATTTTCACCACTAATCAGACCTTTAATCACATATAAACGAGTTTTAAGTCCAAAATCCTTACCTCAATGAAGAACTATCGATTTCCCTCTTCAAAAACTCTTCAAAAGGTTCAAACCCGAATAAGAATGGTGAAAGAATGACCAAAATTCGCTAAGGGCCCTTTATATATGTTTTGCCCAGCGATGACTGCGCCTGCGGTCCTTTTCTCGCACCTGCGGACGCGCACCTGCGGTCCCTGGTGCGCACCTGCTGTCCCTGGTGCGCACCTGCGAGAATTCACTTAAAGGGCCATTTCCGCACCTGCGACTCCGCAGGTGCGGTCCAAGTCTCACACCTGCGATCTTCTTCAGCCTGACCGAGTTCCGAACCTGCGCCCCTTGTCCGCACCTGCGGCCATCGCACCTGCAGCTTCCCTTTCGCAGGTGCGGCCACACCAGAAGGACAACAATTTATGCTGCATTTCTCCAACTTCAAACTCCTCGAAGGCTATCCGAAATCAACCCGAGCCCCTTGGGACCCCAATCAAAAATAACAACAAGTCCCATAATCTTATTCAAACTTCGTTAAGCCTCGAAACACCAAAACAACGCAAAAACACCAAAAATCACATCAAATCAAGCCTATGAACTTTGAAATTTCTAAATTTCACCAAGGATGCCGAAACCATCCAAAACACATCCGATTGACCTGAAAATTTGCACACATATCCAAAATGACATTACGAACCTGCTCCAACTTATAGAATTCCATTCCGACCCCGATAGCCTATTTTCCCCTCCCGACCGAAAATCGCTAAAAACTAACTTTTGCCAATTCAAGCCTAATTCTACACCGGACATCAAAATTTCATTCCGAACACACTCCTAAGTCCCAAATCACCTAACGAAGCTATCCGAGATATAAAATCCACATTCCGAGGTCGTTTATCCAATAGTCAACTTTCGGTTGACTTTTCTAACTATAAGGCTAACTTAAGAGACTAAGTGTCTCATTTCTCACCATGACCACTCTGAACCCGAGTCAACCAACCCAACGCCACACAAAAGAGATGAACCACACAAGAAATGAAGCCGAAATGGGAAAACGAGCTAAACTCTCGGAACGACCGGCCGGGTCGTTACAATAATAAAACTAACATATAAAATAATAAAACTAACATATTAAAGTAACATATAAAATGTAAAATATAATATTGAAAATGTATCAACCCAATTAACAATATAGTAACAATAACATATAAATTTATAATATTGAAGGTATTGCAATATATTTAATCAATAAAAAAGAAAAATAATGTAATTAGTATTGTTCAATTTACAATAGTCATTATGGAAGTTCCGCCTTTGCACCCAGGATCTGCCTCGCTAGAGCTACTGTTGCTACAGGCCGAGCATAGGTCTTCTTAAATATGGGAGGGACAATTACTGGCCTAGACATTCCGCGCCAGTTTGCTCGACCGCAACTTGTACCTCTATCGCTCGCTTGGCCCTTGGACACATTACCAGCGAGACGATCCTTCCAGGGTTGATCATACGTATGTGGCATGGCTAGAGGCGCAGATCGAGATTTGGGACCAACGGCATAACCTGATTCTGCCACCCCCTCCACATGAGCGTACAAATGGTGAGCATGAGTACATGGGCTGGTACGCAGCGTTACTCGACTTTTCGTCAGGAATCCCATTCATCGCGCTGGTGGTCGGTACCCTTCCATACGCCGAGAGGTACGAGGCACTGGTATGTTATTTGGTATACTTACTTATAACATTAATGTAGTGTTCCGTAATTTATATTTTACATGTTGTGCATGCTATTGGCCTACATCTGTTCCACCAGTTAGGACTGCAGCTCCAACAACATACCGGTGAGGGAGCAGCCGCTTTGCATGAGTATGCCCGACAGGTTACCGATATGGCTTCCCGGACATTGAGGCGAGCCCGAGATGATGAGTGCTTAGGATACGAGGCTGAGTATGTGGCGCTAGAGCAGTACCATCGTGGGCCAGTAGTGGAGCCGAAACATGGTCGACGTGGCAGGCGTGCCTAGAGAGGTAGGGATGTCCCACGAGGTAGAGGTGTTCCACGAGGTCGTGGGGGTCGGCGAGGAGGTGGTCCCCAACAAGGGGGCGTTGAGGAACCTGTTAAGGATGTTGGAGTTGTTCAGCCGGGTGACCTCCATGAGCCAGACCATGCTCCTAGTGATATGCTGTCATTCAACCTTCAGCTTACATTCAGGGACTTCGCATGTGACCCCGTCAGCTCCATTTTTGGGCACGACCATTACGCGAAAGGAGTGGGATCTTTAATTTCCTCATCCTTTAGACCCATCGATCGTTGCTGATGAACGTCCGATACGAGATATGGATAGTGGGTGCCTGCTGAGTAATGGCTCATCATCGAGGGATGATGAGGATCTTTCACAGGCGCATGTTTGTTTGTATTACTTTTATTTATTTTTATTTTTATCTCATTGATTAGTCATAAATATCTAAAGGTTTTCTAAGGCATCATCCTCGCCTGTCACGGAGGTCACTTTGTGCAATACTGACATGGCTGCGACGAATTATTATATTTAGGAGCCCGACGAGACCATGGTAAGACAATTTAAATTTTTGTGACTTAACACGTACATTACTAATATATATTTCATATACTAAAATATCTTATTATTCTGTAGGTTACTGCTGGATTGACGACCCCTTCTACCGAGCCTGCCAGCCCTACTGATGATCATGCTGCAGCGCATCCTCCGATAAAGAGGCAATGTGATGAGAATGATCCTGATAATGTAGCCGGGCGGGATGAGATGCGCCTCAGGCCAACGACTGCTTTAAAGCATACATGATGTGGGACACATTGGCTTTTTTTCTTAATTTTATGTACATATGACATTCATTAAATAATAGTAACATTTTTTATTGTTTACATTATATGTGAATTATGTTTTTATTTTTTGGATTCTTCGTTATTTTAATACTACAACACAAATACAAACATAGCAACTTAACATAATTTAAGTTCAGTACAACTAATGAAAATACATGACACAGAAAACACAAATGTAAAATACAATACTCAACACATACATGTGTTTGTTTAGTCACTATCGCCCATTATTCTCTGCTTCAACCACTTAAATTTCTCTTTCAACCTATTTTTTTCTTCTTCCGCCTCTTTTAGTTTCTCATGCACTGCCGCAATTTGTCGTTGCATTTTAAAGATCTAGAGTTCGTATTTACCGGTCATATTCCAAACATACTGCAAACATGATTTGTAGTATTCCTGGTCAATGGCTTCATCATACCATACTTCAAATCTACATTGATTTCCGTCGTGCCAATGGGGATTATACAACACTATTATTTAATATTTTATATAAAAAATATTAACAAATATTATTTTCAAAATAATAACTTACAAGTTGTTGATATATCCAGCGTCTGCCCCAATATTATTATTTGACCAACATGGCTTCAAAATTGCACGTTTGCCACAATAGCACCTTGGTACGTCATTGCATCCAAACATTTGTTAATGCAAGAAAAATAAAACATTTATGGAAAGTTTTTCTATTCGTTTTGGTTAAGCGCATATAATAACTAAAATGCGCTAGTTATATATAGACAAGACAACACACATAACGTAGTATTTTACCGCACTATGCTTCCCGTGATAGTGATTCTTTCCGGTACAATACATCTTTTCCGGAAGATAGATTTTGCAGAACATCAGCTTTTTCACCGCGCTATGCTTCGCGTGTTAAAAATTCTTTCGGGTACACTACAACTTTCCAGAATGTGACGATCCAAAATTCATTAAAGGCCGTGATGGCGACGGACACCACTGTCAGGCAAGCCAAATATAAATACTTAATTTGGTTCTCATTTTAATATTTTTGAAATCATATTTCCTTAAACTAAATAGTAAAAGATGGATTATACAGAGTAAATATTGATATTTTTAACAATTTCAATATAGAACAACCCATAATAACCCCAAAACCCGGTGTCACAAGTGCATGCACATCAACTAGGAGTAAAATAAAATACAACATCTGTCCAAAATATAAATTGGACAGAAGAAATATAAATACTCCGAAGGAGGCTCTGCTGACTGCAGGTCGAAATATAAAAATGCAGCTCACCTAAGTCCCCGCATTAGTACACGGGTCTGCCCTCACCAGGCCACTAGACATATATGTACCTGCAAAAAAATGTACAACAAGTGTAGTATGAGTACATCAATCAACGTGTACCAGTAAGTATCTAGCCTAACCCCGGAGGAGTAGTGATGAGGGGTCGACATCGACACTCACTAATGGTCCAATAACATCAGGTACAATAAAGAGGTAAATGAATATGAGGCAGAATAACTAAATGAAATAAATAATCATAAAAATACGTGGTACAAATTCCCCTCTTTACAATGAACTCAAGCCCTCAATTAGAAATTCTCTCATTAACAGGAGCACACATGTAGATATAACGGATCTCATCAAATAGCTTGTCATAGCTCAATCAGGAAAAACTCACAGATACACTGGCTTCTTGCCCAATTATTACACACGATTTCCAAGAGGATATGTTATAGGACATGCCGAGGCTTACGATCCGATCTAACATGATATTTAAACTGTGCACTGCCGAGGGTCGAACGACACGAACCATAGATACATCTATTAAGCTGCCGAGGCGAACGACCCACTCCCATGAGAGTGTGGTACATAAATCCTGCCGAGGCGAACGACCCGATCCCATACGAGTGTGGTACATAAATCCTGCCGAGGCGAACATCATGTTTCCATTAGAATAAGAAGCCTTGACGGGTCCTTAACCCCACTCACGAATAAACGTGTGAGTTGTAATTTCATTAACAAAAACATTTCGATGAAACATAT
>ML421089.1:0-73982 GCA_005239525.1 Nicotiana knightiana | reverse complement strand
CATGTCCCCCCCCCCCCCCTCTTTCCTCCCCTTTCAGATCGGTCAAGGTATTCGACATTATTGGGACAACTAATTTCCTTTTGGGAAAGGGATAAGGAATTGAATAGTCGCCACCTAATGATTTTAAGGTGCGTTAGGGCACCTATTCAAGGTTATTTACAAACACAGATTAGATAAACCAGAGATAGGGTAAGGGCTTGAAATTACTTCAAGGGGAAGGTGTTAGGCACCCCTCAAAGTCCACAACTATGGTTCCCGGCCAAACAAGCTTTGTGAATTTAAACAATTAGCAAATAAGCTTAAATAAATAAAGGTTTTGAAAAGAATTTGCAGTCTAAGAACACATGTGAAGTAAAGTTTTAGAAGATTTAAAGTCTAGGCACATATACAAAATTTCGGAGGTTTTACAATCTAAGCACACATGTGTAAGGGATAGAGGGGGATCCTAGGTTGTTTATCCTATAGGATCACATCAGTACAATGCTCGGTAATCACTCCTCAGAAGGGGGGCTACACGTGGTATTAGCGCATCGGTCATCATATCCATGTCTACCCTTGCCACCCCATAGTGGTTATTAAGCGAGTGTTGTTTAGCGATCTCTATTTGTGCTGTTACCCGTCCCTTCTTAATGGACCTGGAGGAATTTAGGACCTCTACCTATACGCAGTTCTAGACAGACCCCTAAGGTTGAAAGGAGAAAATACTAGGCGACATGCAAGAACAGATAGGACTTGAACAGATAAAGCAGGAAAGAAGCAATTAAGAGGCTCAAGTTTACCTCCACAGATAATGCACGTAAACAACACGACTTAAACATAAACAAGGGAAATATTATTAAGAAGGATCCTAAAACATGATGTCTAAGTGAATATCAAATACAGAAGTATGTAGCTTTTTTATAAGCTTAATAGCAAGGACCTAATCAGTTTGCCTACTGATTTTATAACCCGTGTCTTTAGATGGTAAACACAACCAAGAAGTGCTCCAGCTTTTAAAGAGATTGATTACCTAAGGCTTTCCTAGGCGTGGGGTTGTGCGTAACAATTACCAGAATTGTTAAAAAACATTAAGAAGTTGTTTTTCATAAAAGCATGCTTGTTCTAGGTGATACGATTATGCAGAGATTACTACTGGTTTTGTTAAGGGGAAAGTCAATTAGATATGACACTGTTTCTACCTTTTCATGAGTCAGTAGTTAAATTAGGCGTGGTTAAGCAGATGTAAACGAAATCCTAGAGCAGGATATCTTATATGCACATATAAATGCAGGATGGTAAAGACATAATCTTAGGATACACAGAATTCCTAAAGGCAAGATTTCTAAAATGCACAAAGAGTTACAGGGTGATGGAGACATGATTTTGAATGCACAGGAGTAACAACTTTATGTTAACGTTGTTTATTGTCCTAGGAGCAGGATTTCTAAACGATAAACATAAAGCATGGATGAGATGCTAAAACAGTAGAAATACATCCCAGGAACATGTTATCTAGTGCATGCTTGGCATGGTTTGAATGAACATGCTGGTCCTAAAACATGGACTCTAATACATATAGAAACAATGTAAAGCCTAAAACATGATTTCTAGCCAATGATGTTAAAAAAACTATATGACTACCCTCCCCACTTCACTAGCCATCCCCATTATCTGTCTACAAAAATTTATTACTTACCAGCTGAGTAAATTACATAAATAGATAAAGGAAAAGAAGAAGTTAAAATAAAGGGATCCTGAAAATAGGCCCAGATTCTCAGGACCTCAAGTTGTGATGACCCAAAAGGTCATCCCGTGTAATTTTACCTAAATCTATGTTCCAAGTCCGTAAAATCCTCCTTTTATCTTACCTCAATGTGCGTGTGAAGCCTAGGCGTGTGCCGGGAAGCCGTTAAGTGGAAAATTGATAAAATGATGATTTTGTATTAATTATTTGAGTAAAGTTGACTTTGGTCAACAGTTTTGGTAAACAGACCCGGACCGGACCCATGATTGGAAGGTCCCGAAGGGTCCGTAGGAAAATATGGGACTTGAGCGTATGCCCGGAATCGAATTTCGAGGTGCCAAGTCCGAGAAATGAATTTTTGAAGAGAATTGTTTTCTGAAAAATATAAAGGTTTTTGAAAATGAGATTTGATGTTAAAATTGTGGTATCTGGCTCATATCTTGGTTTCGGAGCCCAGTACAGGTTCGATATTACTTATATGTGTTATCTGTGAAATTTGGTAAGAAACGGACATAGTTTGACGTGATTCAGATCAAGAATGGAAAATTTAGAAGTTTTGGAAGTTTAAAGGAATTTTACTGATTTTGAGGTTTAATTCGATGTTATGAGGTTATTTTGGTGTTTTGATTACTTGAATAAGCACGTGGGATGTTTTTGAAGTCGTGTGTATGTTTGGTTTTGATCCCCGAGGGCTCGGGTGAGTTTCAGGTAGGTGTCAGGTGCAAAAACCTTAGAAAAATCTGGTGTTTGCTGCAGAATCTGGTGTCCAGTTATTCCTTCTTCGCGATCCCGGTGNGGGGGGGGGGGGAGTAAATAACCCTATGCAAACGCAGGGCCTTGGTCACGATCGCGAGGCCTGGGGCCAGTGCTCTACGCGATCGCGGAGGTCCACACGCGAACGCATAGTGCAAATGTGGGCTGGGGGCTGGGTACTATTTTGTTCAGTGCGAACGCGGTTTATAGGTTGTGATCGCGTAGGTCAGCGTCCAGTTCACTCTGCGATCGCACTCCTTTCTTCACGATCACGTAGCAGGGGAGTCATTAAGCTATGCGATCGCGTCCTACCCATCGCGATCGAGTAAGGTAAAGTCGGCCAATGATTTCCTTAGTTCAAAAACAGAATAGTTACGGGAATAAACCCATTTCTCACACACTCCTTCTTCTCCACACCTCTTACGCAATTTTTGAAGAACTTCCTCACCATAACCTCTTAGGTAAGTAATCTTTGACTCATTTTCTTCCATTTTTATCAACACCCAGTAGATTCTAGGCCTAAAAACATGTGATTAAGGGTTTGGGTAGAGTTTGCTTTTTGATTATTTGGGAATTTTACCTCGTTTTGGGGTCGGATTTCAAAACAAATTATATATTCGGGCTCGTGGGGGAATGGGTGATCGGGTTTTGGTCCGAACCTCGTGTTTGGACCAAGCGGGCCCGGGGTAGATTTTTGGAATTTTGGAAAGAAAGTTGGGAATTCTATATTTAAGCATTAGAATTGAATTGTTAAGAATTTATTGATGTTATTGAGTCAATTATGTCTAGATACTATTAATTTGGAGTCGGGTTCGAAAGGAAAGGCGGTGCTAGAGGCTTTATTTGGATTCTTGGAGTCGAGGTAACTGTTTGGCCTAACCTTAGCTTGAGGGAATAGGTGTTGAGTCATATGTGCTACATATTATTATCATGTTCAATGTATAGGTGAGGTGGCGAGTACCTATACCTTGTTGTCAAGCATGCCCGTGAGTTATATCTTATGGTATATGTGTTTTTCCTTCGATATCCACTGTGTTATGAAGTAGATTTCATTTTGGAGATTATTTAATTATTGGAAATACTTGGTTATGAACACTGTTGATTAGTTGTTCGGTTGAGGATTATTTGGTTATGTTGTACATTCAGTGAGATTGGTTATAGCTGTGTCCCTTACCGGGACGATGATATTTCTGTTATTGTTCCCTTGCCGGGATGTTGTAAATTATGGTTTCTATTGTGGTTCTTCCTTGCCAAATTGTTGTTCTGGTTATTGTTTGGGTGAGGAAGAGTGTAAAGCACGAAGGGTGATGCCGTGTATTCATTTATTACATTGTGAGGATGAGAGTGTAAAGCACGAAGGGTGATGCCGTGCCATGATTTTATATTTAAAAGCACGAAGGTTAATGTCGTGCCGATATTGTGATTTTGAAAGCACGAAGGGTGATGCTGTGCCATGACATGAGAGATAATGCACGAAAATAATGCTGTGCCATGATATTGTGAGGTAAAAATGCGAAGGGTGATGCCGTGCACTTGTTTTGGTGAGAACCAGAGTAAAGCATGAAGGGTGATGCCGTGCACTTGTTTGTTCTCTGTTGTTATTGTGATACTTAGACGGTTGCCATGTTCTGTTACTCAATAAGTGTTTTCCCCTTTGTACCCCATCATGTTTTCCCCGTATTTGTACTTAACTATTTACTTCCTACCGTTATTTCTGTTATATATTATTGAATTGCACAGGTGTTCATTATTTGTCGTGTGCTAGCTTCATCACTACTTCGCCGAGGTTAGGCTAGGCACTTAATCAGTACATGGGGTCGGTTGTACTGATGCTACACCTGCACTTCTTTATGTTGTGCAGATTACGGTACTGGACCCGGTGGACGGTGATCGAGGGAGTATCCTTCAGTCCATAGGCGACACTGAGGTAGTCCTGCTGGCGTCCGCAGGCCTTGGCGTCACCTCCTATATCATTCCTTATCTTTCTGTCTTCTCTTGTATTTCTGAGACAGTTGTATTGTTTATTCAGACTTTGTTTTTAGTATTCTTAGATAGTCTGTAGATTAGTTGTACCAGTTCTGGGGTGTTACTAAGGATTTTGTAGTATCATATACTTGAGATGTTATATTTCATAGCTTCCGCATTATTATTTAAACTTGGCCTCGCTTATCGCTTTTTCGTTAAATGCCTAATAATACGGAAATAAGCATGTTAACATTGGCTTGTCTAGCGGGTTCAACGTTAGACGCCATCACGGTCCCGACAGTGGAATTTTGGGTCGTGACACAAGTGCTCAAATGTTTCATAGCCTTTCTCATATCCGGGTGTGTCAGAGTTCTCTAAGGACCTCAAGGGATCCCGGGCAGTGCTCACACCCAGATTTCATAACCATAATTGAGTAAGTGCAGTGTGGAAGGGCCAGCCCTAATGCATCAGAGTTCAGAGGGATCTCACAGGAATCCCAAGGTAGTCAGACACTGGAGGGAGCAAAACCTAAGGACCTAAGAGTAGAGTGAGAGTGCTTGACATAGTTTTGAAAAGGTTTTAATAGGAAAGACAGTGATTGAAAAAGACTTAGTTGAAACAGTTTTATAAAATAGGAGAATTGTTTAGTAAATAATAGTTTTTTTGACAAGAGTAGGACAATTAACAAACAGTAGACTAATCATAGCACAAACAGATTCAACATATTCAAATCACAGTCTTTCATATAGGGGTGATGGGAATTGGGGACACATAGAGCACATAGTATACATGAGCATAGAAGTTCTTGTAGGGGGTTTATGGGGATTAGGGGATAGCTAATAATATCAACACATCATGAATTTTAGAATCAACACAGAATCAGAAAACTTAGGATACAAATTGTTTTGCAAGAAAAGTTCATACTAGAAACCAGGTAAACATAAGATAGAGTAGAGTCACATTGGGACATACTACAAGGGGGTCACATATTCATAAGCATACTGATCATAAGGGGGAGTGGGACATAACATAATATTCTAGATGAATAAGGATGTAGACATGTCAATTACATGTTAAATAACAAAACCATAGATAGAAACATATCAGCAACATGATAAACTGAAGCAGTTAAAGAAACATGTTGGTTTTGGGACTTGAATTGAAATCAGAGCATACCAATAAAGGGACGGTAAACACAAAGGTGAAGGGGGAAGGAGAGCACAATAGTTAGCCTTAGCTTGCAGCCGGCTAATTCAGAACAGTAGTAAGTAACAAAGAAAGAAAGAGAGCAGAAAAGCTTTGGGTATGAGAGAGAGTTTCTTAACTAATGTGTTCGTGTATGTTGAGTTCAGTGTCTGAGTATGTATCCTTGTGTACATATATATAGTAGTTTGAAACTAGGTAAAATAAGGTAAGAGACACAATTAGGCAGTAAGTTATGGAGCTCAGAACCAATTAGAGCAACAATCAGTCCAACTACTCCCTTAATTAAGGGAGTCATTTCAAACGGTAAAAGATAGGAAACAAGTAAGGAAAGGGATTATGTATGACTGGAGCATAAATAAGGAAATAATTTCAATCAGTGAAAGTAATTAGGCTAGGTACAAAAAGGTCTAATTAAGGAAACAATCAGTAAGAACCAACTAATAATAGTCAATCACATAATAAGGTAAGAAAATAGTTTACAGGTTGGAAATCAGTAAAGACATCATAAAAGGAAATAAATAAAAGGTGTTAATCATAGAAAATTAGGAATTCAATAGGAACAGTGCTAATTAATGGGAGAGTTAACACAAAACTTTATGAACAAACGGAATAAACACATAGTAGGCAAGAAGAAGCAAAAAATCAGAAACACTAATGGACACAGTGGTACAAATCACGTAGAATCAGGGATTCAATCAGAAAACAGTAATGACTAGAGGAATTAGTAGAACAAACGTAATATAAGCGAAAAAAGCAAGAATCAGAAATCCTAATAAACATAATAGGGTAGATATCACAAAATACTCAGATTAATCGAAGCAGATTCATAAGAATCAAACATGCAAACAAGTTGAAAGAATGAACAGTAAAGACGAACTCAGAACCCAAAGATTAAACCAAGAACTTAGGGTTTTCAACATAATAAATCAGATAAAGGAAAAACTTAAATAAATCGTTTAAACATAGTGAAAATCACAGAATAACACTGATATCGGAAGAAGAATTATTTTTGAAAAGGGGTTAAGAAACCCTAGTTAGAAGATGAAGAGATGCTTCAAAAAAAATCAGAAAAATAAGAAAATAGTAAAGATAACTCGAATAGACTCAGATCTATTATAGATCTAAGGAGTCAAGAGCTAGAGTTAGGGTTTCATAGAGAGACAACCTAGATACGAGAAGAGACCGACTTAGAAACTATATGTCTAGTAAGGAAATAGAGCGATCTTACTAAGAAAGGCCATGGTGGCCTGAGAATGGTGAGCACGGACTCGGGAGGGGGGGATGAATGAACAACCAACTGGTCCCTTGGGGACCTCAGGAAGCAAGAATCAGGCCATGGAGAGGAGACATAGGGGCTAGGGATGGTGGTGACACCACCATAGTTACCGGCGAACTAGAAAATGGCGAGGGGTTTAGGGTTTGGGCAGAGGGGATTTGAGAGAGAAGGGGATGACGGCGGAGAGCGGATGAAAGAAATGAGAGGGAATGAGAGTTTGGGAGGGGTAGACTATTAGGTTAATTAAGGTAAGAAGGGATCTGGACCGTTGATTAAAAATGATCAACGGTCCAAATTAAAAGGGGAATTGGGTCGGGTGGATTTAAGTGGATTGGGCCTGGGGTTTGGGCTGTTTTAATTGGGGTTGGGTCCGGTTTAACTTAGGCTACAATTGAAACGGGATTAGGCTATTTGTTAAATACCCAATTCAAATTAATTAAAATAATTTACAAAATAGCTAATAATTATAAAAAATGAATTCCATGCATAGAAAATAGTTTGAAATGATTATTTAGTATTTAAAAGTACAAATGACTAATTTCGGGTAGAAAATAGTACAAAATTATATGCTTGGGCTATAATTACAAAGTTATTTCAATTATAGCCAAAAGATGCCAATTTGGCTAATTATGAAATAATTGGATCTAATTAGGACCATAAACAACAATAAATTAAATCAAGAAATGCTTTTGAAATCATTTGTAATACAATTTTAGAATTGTTTATTGGCAATAAAATGTTGGATAGATTAATACAAATATAGGAAAATTGTGGAAAAATATCAATTGCTATTGATACATTATTTTGAAGCTATATATGCAATTTTAAAATATTTTTTGGGAAAAATTGGGTATCAACACTACAAATAGGAGTCTGAACAAAATACAAATACACATCTGTCTCAGAAGTAAATAAGAACATAATAGAAATGAAATAGGAGGGGATGCCAAGGCCTGCTGTCACGACCCCAAATCCTAACCGACCGTGATGGCGCCTATCATGGAACTACTCTAGCCAACCATTTCAGACTATCAATATAGATATCATAATTTTCCCGAAATTTTAGTAAATTTTAAAATAGCAAAATGAGATGAAACAAATACACACTTTCCCAAAACTTGGAGTCAACTGTCATGAGCATCTAAGACTGAAATATAATGTACACCATAGTGACTTGCTACAACAAAAGTCTGGGGTACAAAAGACCAAAAGAAACTATGATCTGAGGGAAGGAAAGGAGGTGAGCTGGGGACGCTGAGCAGCTACCTTAGTCCCCGAACAACTCCAAGCTCGTCTGGAAATCAACTAGTGAGATGGTCTGGTACCTGGATATGCACACAGAGGTGCAAGGAGTAACGTGAGTACGCCAACTCAGTAATTAATCAATGTAACAAAAAACTGGAGTGTAGTGACGAGCATTCAAATCATGTAAATCCATATAATGAATATCAGTGGAAATGAATAAATAAGTCAGGAATCTACAATTCCGAATATTTCATAAAACTTCGGTTTCCATTTAAAAATCTCGTATAAAAACATTTACCCAACATTTATTATCAGAGGCTCAGTGTAATGAAGAGTAAACAACATTTTCATAAAATATAAGCCCCTCGGGCACAATGTCACTCACAATAAAGCCTCTCGGGTAACCTCTCAGTAACTTGTGACTCCACTATCAGTATCTCATGCTCTCACTTAACACTCGTACTCAGCAAGTACCATGAACACACACAAATGCTACGGGGGGCAGCCCGCTCCACTACTATATATATATATATATATATATATATATATATTTATACTGCTGCGGCGTGCAGCTCAATCTATATATATAACATACGTTGCGGCGTGCAGCGCGATCCATATAATAGTCGACTGCGCTCACTAGGAGTGTACAGACTCCTGGAGGGGCTCCTTCAGCCCAAGCGCTAAATCTGCTGCGGCGTGCAGCCCGATCCAATATGTATATTGCTGCGGCGTGCAGCTCGATCCATATATAACATATATTGCTGTGGCGTGCAACCCGATCCATAGCTATCCTCACATACTCGGCTCTCGGCCTGACTTAGTCACCCTCACAATCCACTTGGGCAGTATATCTCAACTTACGGGGCTCAACCCAAAATACTTTTCAGAGTTTTCAAAGCAGTGTGATAATAGTGACAATGACAACAAATGGAAAACATGATTGAGTTCATAATTGTTTTAGCAGGATAGTGGTAGAATAGTGTAAAAGTACCTCTGAGGGTCTACACAGGTCGGCACAAGGCCCCAAACATGGAAAATACCCCTGAGGGTCTAAACAGGTCGGCACAAGGCCCCAAAAATGGCTCACAGCCCATAACATGTATAAATTTCTGAAAGACAGGATGTCGTAAGGTTTCAAATCGAATACGCGGCTTAATAGTCGCTACGGGACAGACCAAGTCACAATCCCTATTGGTGCACACCCCCACGCTCATCACCTAGCGTGTGCGTCACCTCATTTATCAACACAATATCAAATAACGGGGTGTCATTCCCTCAGGTTTAGAGTTACAATCGTTACTTACCTCAAAACAGCCTAAAAGCTACTCCGCGATGAGCTTGCCCCTCGAATTGGCTCCCAAATGCTTCGAATATAACCAAAACCGGATTAACACCATCAATATACGCTAACGGAACAAAACCCAATCGAAAGATACAAATTTTAGCACAATTCTCGAAATTTGGTCAAACCCGAGCCTCGGGCCCACGTCTCAAAATTTGATGAAATCTACATCACTATAATCCTCGTCCTCACACGATTCTATACATACCAAGAACACTAAAATCGGACCACAATTGCCCACTCAATTCCTCAAAAGAAAATTCCAATCCCATGCAATTAACCTCCCCAAATTTTGGGTTTAATTTCAACAATTTCCCGATTTAATTACTTAGCAAACGAGTTATGAAGTTGGAAACTTTACCTCCAAGTGAGACCCTTTGATTTATTCTTCAAACCCTCTCAAATAGCCCTAAACCCCTTTATCAATGGAGGAAAGTGGTAAAAATTTCGCAACAATGGGCTTTAAAACATTTTCCTCAGCACTTATGCCCCCTTTCAGTGCGATCGCGACTCCATCCACGCGATCGCAATGCTCACTCTAGACCACTCTACGCGATCGCATACCAACATACACGATCGCATAGAACAAATGACCATCCCACACACGCGTCTCAGAACCTCTATGCGATCCCACAACAGTCCACGCGATCGCAGAACTTCACCTGACCAACCTATGCAATTGCACAGAACAACATGCCTGCCCCACTCTTTTACTATACGCGATCACGGATGAATTCACGCGATCGTAGTGAAGAAATCAATGCTACTAAAACACCAGAAAACAACAAACTTCTTAAGGCCAAAAAGTTCCCGTTTGAGCATCCGAAATACACCCGAGGCCCCCGGGACCTCAACGAATTCTACCAACACATCCCATAACATCATTAGAACTTAGTCGAGCCTTCGAAACACCAAAAACAACACGAAAACACCAACATTACATCAAATTCAAGCCTATGAACTTTGAAACTTCTAAATTTCACCAATAATGCCGAAACCAACCAAAACACATCCGATTGACCTGAAATTTTTCACACATATCCAAAATGACATTACGAACCTGTTCCAACTTCTGGAATCCCATTCCGACTCCGATAGCCTATTTTCCACCGCCGACCGGAAATCGTCAAAAACTAATTTTCGCCAATTCAAGCCTAATTCTACATCGGACATCAAAACTTCATTCCGAACACACTCCTAAGTCCCAAATCACCTAACGAAGCTATCCGAGCCATAAAATCCGCATTCCGAGGTTGTTTACCAATAAGTCAATTCCAAGTTGACGTTTTCAAATATTAAGCTAATTTAAGAGACTAAGTGTCTCAATTTTCACCACGACCACTCCGAACCCCAAACGACCCAACACAACACAAATAGTCTAAGAAATATATGATAAATCAAAAATGGGGGAAACAGGGCTAATCTCACGGAACGACCTGCCGGGTCGTTACACCTGCACACGTCTGCAAAACTACCTCGGAGTCTCCGCTGCACTGATGGAAGCAACCCTGATCTAAGGTCCGAAGAGTCCAGCACCGAGATCTGCAAAAAAGTGCAGAGTGTAGCATTAGTACAACCGACCCCATGTACTGACTAAGTGTCGAGCCTAACCTCGATGAAGTAGTGACGAGGCTAGGACACGACAACCAAAATCAACCGGTGCAGTTTAATATTATACGAGGAAAATAATACGACAAGGAATAAACAGCTAAGCATAAAGGTAAGGGGAACATGCTGAGAGGAGGAAATATAAAATAATGGAAATAACGAGATAAAGCACAAATTAGATATCAATTTAAGCAACAGAAATAGTAATACAAAAACAAGTGCACGACATCACCCTTCGTGCTTTTACTCTCGTCCTCACCATCAGAATCAATATATTCAGCACGGCATCACCCTTCGTGCTTTTACCTCACATAATCATGGAACGACATTATTCTTCGTGCATTATCACTCATATCATGGTACAACATCACTCTTCGTGCTCTTACAATCAGAATATCGGCACGACATCACCCTTCGTGCATTAACATGCACTCACAATCTCACACACGACATCACCCTTCGTGCTTTATCACTCTTCATCAGCCAAACACATCAAATGACAGCAATCCAACAAGGAAATTAACAGAGTAAAGAAAATTAAAACAATAACGTCCCGGCAAGGGAGCCAACAATGGAATCAATACCATCCCGGCAAGGAAAAAAACAATTTTAACCAATCTCACTTCGTGCATAACTTCACATAAACATCTTCAAATAAAACCAATATTCAACACTGTTCAATATCAAGGAATTTCCACCAACATGGATAGCTATAAAGTGAAACTCAAGTATTACTTAACGAAAAACGACATAAATCACAATATTCGACTCACGGGCATGCTTGACACCAACGTATAGGTACTCGCCACCTCACCTATACATTGAACATGATACATACACATAGCAAATAGGAAACAATACCTATTCCCTCGAGCTAAGGTTAAGCCAAACACTTACCTTGAATTCCACGACCAACTCAAGCCTCAATTACCGCTTTCCCCTTAGAATTCGCCTCCAATTCAATTGTATCTAGACATAATTAGCTTAATAATATCAATAAATGCTAAATAATTCAACCCCAATGCTTAATTATGAATTTTCTATCATTCTTCCTAAAAAGTCAAAAATCGACCCCGGGCCCGCTTGGTCAAAACACGAGGTTCGGACCAAAACCCGATCACCCATTCACCTACGAGCCCGAATATGTAATTAGTTTCGAAATCCGACCTAAAAATGAGGTCTAAATTCCAATTATTCAAAAAGCCCCAACTCTACCCAAATCCCCAATTTTCTACCATTAAAACCCTAGAATTCTTGATAAAAGTAGATGAAAATCATTAGAAAGTTGAAGGAAATTAGTTAGTGGACACTTACCTATGATTTGGGAAGAAAATCTCTTGAGAAAATCACCCTTGATCTTCTATTTTTGTAAAGAAGTGAAAATGAAAACGGATGAAGCTCTAACTTAAACACACTGCCCGACCCAAGCGCATGTGTGAAAAAATGGTCGCACTTGCGAAAATGGGCAAGGCCACAGAGGGCCGCACCTACGGAGGTGTATCCGCTTCTGTGGAATCACTTATGTGGAACTTCTTCTGCGGAAATATTGTCCCACCTGCGGAAAGGGTGAAGGCTTGGCTGGACCACACCTGCGGCTGAAGGTCCGCATATGCAGTCTCGCACTTGCGTCCCTAGGCTCGCAGGTGCGGGCACACCAGAACTTGTGCACCAACAGTGATTTTCCAATTCTAAACACCCCGGAACCTACCAGAAACTCACCCGAGCCCTCGGGGCTCCAAACCAAACATGTACACAACCTTAAAAAACATCCTACGGACTTACTCGTGCAATCAAATCGCCAAAATAACATCTTAAATAACGAACTTAGCATAGATATCAAAGAAAAATCTTAAAACTTTCAAAGTTTCAATTTCACAACTACAGGTCCGAATCACGTTAAATGACCTCCGTTTCTTACCAAATTTTACAGGCACCACTCAAATACTATATTAAACCTGTACCGGGCTGCATAACCAAAATACGGGCCCGATACCATCAATTTCAAACGTGATCAAATTTCCCAAGACTCTTATAATTTCAGTAAAAGAATTTTTTTCAAAAATTCATTTCTCGGGCCTGGGACCTCGGAATGCAATTTCGGGCACACGCCCAAGTCCCATAATTCCCTACGGACCCTCCCGGACCATCGAATTACGGTTCCGGACCCATTTACCTAAAATGTTGACCGAAATAAACTTTAATTCAATAGTAAAGTCAAAATTAACATTTTTTTCTCAGTTTTTCACATAAAAGCTTCTCGGATATACGCCCGGGCTGCGCATGCAAAATGAGGTAAGATAAAAGGAGGTTTTCTAAGCCTCGGAACACAGTTTTTGACTTATAAAATGAGAGATGACTTTTTGGATCATCACATTCTCCACCTCTAAAATAACCGTTTGTCCTCGAACGGACATAGAAAAGTACCTGAATTGGGGAAAAGATGGGGATATCGGCTTCGCATACCGGATTCAGACTCCCACGTAGCTGCCTCGGTAGGCTGACCCCTCGATCTCAACTGACAAACCGAAGGATAACTCTTCGATCTCAACTGACAAACCTGCCAGTCTAATATAGCTACTGGCTCCTCCTCATAGGCCAAATCCTTATCCAAATGGACACTGCTGAAGTCTAACACATGGGTTGGATTGCCGTGATACTTCCGAAGCATAGACACGTGAAACACTGGATGCACAACTGATAAATTCGGTGGCAATGCAAGTCTGTAAGCCACCTCTACCACTCTATCAAGAATCTCAAACGGACCAATAAACCTAGGGCTTAGCTTACCCTTCTTCCTAAACCTCATCACGCCCTTCATGGGAGATACCCGAAGAAATACCCGCTCCCAAACCATGAAAGTCAAATTGCAAACTTTGCGGTCGGCATAACTCCTCTGCCTGGACTGAGCTGTACGAAGTCTATCCTGAATGATCTTAACCTTATCCAAGACATCCTGCACAAAGTCTGTACCCAAAAATCGAGCCTCTCCAGGCTCAAACCACCTAACCAGTGAACGACACCGCCTAATATATAAAGCCTTGTAGGGAGCCATATGAATGCTCGACTGATTGCTGTTGTTGTAAGCAAACTCAGCTAATGGCAAGAACTGATCCCAAGACCCTCCAAATTCAATGACACATGCTCGTAGCATATCCTCCAAAATCTGAATAGTACGCTCGGATTGTTCGTCCGTCTGAGGATGAAACGCTATGCTCAACTCAACTCTTGTTCCCAACTCATGCTGAATTGCCCTCGAGAAATGCAAGGTAAACTGTGTACCTCGGTCAGAAATGATAGTCACGGGCACACCATGAAGATGAACAATCTCCCTAATGTAGATCTGTGCTAATATCTCCGAAGAATATGAAACTTCCACAGGAATGAAGTGCGCCGACTTGGTCAGCCTGTCCACAATAATCCATACTGCATCGAACTACCTCTGAGTCCGTGGGAGTCCAACAACAAAATCCATGGTGATACGCTCCCACTTCCACTCAGGAATCTTAATCTGCTGAAGCAATCCACCATGCCTCTAGTGCTCGTACTTAACCTGCTGACAATTCAAACACTGAGCTACATATGCCACAATATCCTTCTTCATCCTCCTCCACAATTAGTGTTGCCGCAAATCCTAATACATCTTTGCGGCGCCTGGATGAATGGGGTAACGGGAAATATGGGCCTCCTCTAAAATCAACTCATGAAGTCCATCCACATTGGGCACACAAATACGACCCTGCATTCGTAAAACTCCATCATCACCAACAGTAACCTGCTTGGCACCACCATGTCGCACCGTGTCCCTAAGGACACACAAATGAGGATCATCATATTGCCGGTCTCGAATACGATCAAGTAATGAAGAACGAGCAACTGTATAAGCTAGAACACGTACGAGCTCAGAAATATCCAAACTCATGAACCGATTGGCTAAAGCCTGAACATCCAAAGAAAGCGGTCTCTCCCCGACTGGAATATATGCAAGACTACCCATACTGGCTGACTTCCTACTCAAAGCATCAGCCACCACAATGGCCTTCCTCAGATGATATAAGATGGTGATGTCATAGTCTTTCAACAGCTCTAACAATCTCCTCTGCCTAAAATTTAGCTCCTTCTTCTTGAACAAATATTGCAAACTCTTGTGATCCGTAAACAACTCACATGACACGCCATAGAGATAATGCCTCTAAATCTCTAGCGCGTGAACAATGGCTGCTAGCTGCAAATCATGGACTAGATAATTCTTCTCGTGAATCTTCAACTGACGTGAAGCATATGCAATAACCTTGCAATCCTGCATCAACACTGCACCAAGTCTAACCCGAGATGCTTCACAATACAAAATATATGGTCCTGAATCTTTGGTCAAAACAACAACCTGCGCCGTAGTCAAAGCTATCTTGAGCTTCTGGAAGCTCGCTTCACACTCCTCTGACCACCTGAACTAGGCACTCTTCTGAGTCAACCTCGTCATCGGGGCTGCAATAGATAAAAACCCTTCAATGAATCGAGGATAATAGCCCGCCAAACCCAAGAAACTCCAGATCTATGTGGTTGATGTGGGTCTAGGTCAATCTTTGACAGCTGAAATCTTCTTGGGATCCACCTGAATACCCTTTACTCATACAACATGATCGAGAAATGCAACTGAACTCAACCAAAACTCGCATTTCAAAAACTTGGCATATAACTGACTGTCCTTCAGAGTGTGTAGAACGACTCGAAGGTGCTGCTCATGCTCCTCCCGGCTTCGGGAATAAATCAGAATATAATCAATGAAGACAATCACGAAGGAATCCAAATAAGGCCTGAACACTCGGTTCATCAAGTCCATAAAAATAGCTGGGGAATTTGTCAACCCGAATAACATCACTAAGAACTTATAATGCCCGTACCGAGTGCAAAAAGCTGTCTTAGGGACATCGGATGCCCTAATCCTCAACTGGTGGTAGCTAGATCTCAAATCAATCTTCAAAAATACCCTGGCACCCTGAAGCTGATCAAACAAATCATCAATTCTCGGCCATACGCCGAGCCTTCATATATGAGATAAACCTGCTGGAAGAATGATCAGGAGTCCGTCTCCACTCCAGTCGAGGAAACCCCGACAATGGTAAGGTCACGGTCTTGGCATGACAGTCCAGTATGACATGATAAGGCGACAACCAATGCATCCCCAAAACCACCAATAACCACTACACACGAACGGTGGACGCGATTTACCATAATAGAATCACCCACCGGTGTAGATATATATACAGGAGTACTCAGAGAATCACGAGGCATAACCAAATAAGGAGCAAAATATGATGACACATAGGAAAATGTGGACCCCGGATCAAATAAAACCGAAGCATCCCAGATGTAAACTGAAACTATAACTCTGATAACTCCATCGGAGACCTCAGCCTCAACTCTGGCTGGAGTAGCATAACATCGGGGCTAGGCCCCACCCATATGAACTACGTCCCTAGGACGGCCTCCTGCTGGCTGACCTCTACATCAAGTAGCCTGTCCTCCACCTCTAACTTCCTGACCTCCACCTCTAACACCTCGACCCCCACCTTTGGCTATCTAAGCGGGTGGTGGATCACCTGGTGCGGGAACCATAGTGTAACGACCCGACCGGTCATTTTGAGCTCTAATGAGCAGCTTCATTTAAGGTGATATGACTTGTCGGTGTGGTTGGAATTGAATTTCAGGAAATTTAGAGTCAATTTGGAAAGAAAATTCTCAGCTTAGAAGCCTTAAGTTGGAAGAATCAACTAAGATTAGATTTTTGAGTAAACAGTCTCAGAATGAAGATTTGAAGGTTCCAGCAGGTTCGTATGATGATTTCAGACTTGGGCGTATGTTCGGATCAGGTTTTGGATGACCCGGGAGCGTTTCGGTGCATATTGTAGAAGAAAGCATTTTAGAAGAAATTTCATAAGTCTGGGTTGAAGTGCATTTCAGTGATATTGATGTTCTTTGGGATTCCGAGTCTGGGAATAGTTCTGTATGGTGATTCTGGAGTTGGGAGCACGATCGGAAGTGAATTCAGAGGTTCGTAGGTTATTTTGAATTCATTTTGCTAAAGATAGAAATTTGAAGGTTTTTGGAGAAATCCGATCGGAAGTGAAAATTTTGATATTAGGGTCGGATTGTAATTCTGAGAGTTGGAGCAGGTCCGTAATGTTGAATGTGACTTGTACGCAGAATTTGGGGTTAATCAGACATGATTTGATAGGTTTCGACATCGAATATAGAAGTTGGATATTTTAAAGTTCATAAAGATTGAATTGTGATGCGATCCATTGTTTCGATGTTATTTGATGTGATTTGAGGCCTCGGGCAGGTCCGCATTATGTTTTGGAACAGGTTGATGCAATTGGACAGGGTTCCGAGGGCCTCGGGTGGTTAACAGGTCAAATTTGAAGTTGAGGAGGAGCTGAAGTTGCTGTGTCTGGTGTGACCGCACCTGCAAGGCTTGGGCCGCAGGTGCGGCTTTGGTGTCGCAGATGCGGGAGTGGCTGACTTGGCTGGGGGTGCAGGTGCAAGGCTATTTTCGCACATGCGAAGGCGCAGATGTGGACGAGGGAGCGCAGCTGCTGAGCCGGCTGGGGGATGAGGAAGCCGCAGGTGCGAGAGTCTGGTCGCACCTGCGGGCTCGCAGGTGCGGGCGTAGTCACTGCAGGTGCGGAAGGACTAGTGGCAGTATGTATTTTTAAGGCGAGATTTGGCCATTCTTCTCCCATTTTCATTTGGTGTGGTAATTTTGGGGAGCTTCAAGGGAGGATCTTCATCATGAAACTTTAGGTAAGTGATTTCTTCCCATCTTTGAGTTAACACACTTGGATTATACATAGATTAGACATGAAATTGGTGGGAATTTGGGATTCTTGAACAAAGACCTTGAATGTGTATTTTTGGATTTTAACCACAAATTTGAGCATGAAATTAGAGTAAATTTTTGAGTTAGTAAGGCTATGGGTAATCATTATCTTCGAAAAGTTTTCGGAATCCGGGCACGTGGGCCCGAGGGTAATTTTATCAACTTTTCGAGCGGAGTTGGGAATATATATAAGTTAAAATTTTATAAGTATTAGAGTATATTTTCATTGGGTTTCCCATTATTTGGATAGTTTTGGGGCGTTGTGCATCAATTTGAGTCATCGGAGGGGCTTGGAGGTCGGTTATGAATCTTCGGAGTGAGGTAAGTCACCTTTCTAACCTTGTGAGGGGAAATTGTCCCCATAGGTGAAATAATTAAATATGTGCTACTTTTTGTGGGGGTCTACGAATGCACGAAGTGACGAGAGTCCGTGCGCAGCTACTATTATGCTTATGTCCGGGTAGTCTAGGACCCAAAAATCATGTTTTAATTGTCGTACTTGTAATCTTATTGATGAAAATAAAGTGTTTAAACCTTATCGAACTTGGTAAAAAAAATGGATTTCTGGAAAAGATTTAAATACGATTTCCGTGACCCTTAAAAGAGAAATTTTCATTTACTTGAGCATTTGTTTTCTCGATGTAGTCGGGGTGGACTGTTTGAATGTGCATGACTGTGTGTGACCGCTTTGCAATTTATATTCCGCGAGCGGGGTGATTTCTTCAATTACTCTCGGGAGCGGGCCGTATGCCATGGCAGGTTGATAGATGCATCTTTGGTTCGCGCCGTTCGACCCTTCGGCACTGCACATTTTACATTTGTATAGGTTCGGGCCGTTCGACCCTCGACATTGCTTGTGCATGATATTTACTTCGTATTTGCTGTGATTTTACCTGATTACTGGCCTGGAGATTTTAAATAGTCAACTGAAATGACGAGGATTTAAGAATATTAAATGTGAAAGAAATTGCTATTTCCTGCCTTTACTTGTTAATTTTCCTATGATACCCATGCTTAGTGTCACAATTGATTATATTAATTCGACCTCTAGTAAGTGTCAAAGTTGACCTCTCGTCACTACCTCTTCGTGGATAGGCGGGATAATTACTGAGTAGACGTTGTTTTAGTACTCGTGCTACACTTGCTATGCATTTTTATTGCATAGGTACATTCATAGCTAGTGGCCCTGCTTGACGCAGTGATGTGGCTGACTTGGAGAGTTAGACGAGCTGCACTATCCAGAGACGACCCGCAGCCGGCAGAGTCTTCCTCATATGTATTGTATCTTATTTTAAATTCCTTGTCCAATTTGTATTCCAGACAAGTATTGCAGTACATGTATAATTCCTAGAAAATTTGCTCATGCACTTGTGACACCGGGTTCTGGGATAATTATGGGATTTATTCACTATTTAAATTTGTTAAGATATTATTGTTTACTCAATAGAAGTTCGCTAATTATTATTTAATTAAAGGAAAAAGGAATGAATTCAAAAATTTTAAAATAAAGATTTAATTTATTTATCAAGTGTTGGCTTGCTTGACAGTGGGGTCCGACGCCATCACGACCTTAATGGATTTTGGGTCGTGACAACGTGGTATCAGAGCACTAGGTTCCCTTAGTTGTCACGAGTCATGAGCAAGTCTAGTAGAGTCTTGCGGATCATTACGGAGACGTCTGTACTTATCCTCGAGAGGCTACAGGGCTATTAGGAGTACTTCCCTTCTTGATTCCTCATCGTGCGGTTTGATTCCTTTAAGGTGTATGCCTACGTTTCTTCTTACTCAATCTTACGCGTCTCGAAGTGCTTGCTATGAATCGGGGATTTGAGGAATGGTAATGGTACTACAGATATGACGCGTGATATTTTTCCATGCGTAGTTGGTTGGGGCTATTATCGTCGCTCTACGGAAGGATAACATGTTGTTTCAGCTCAGTAGTTGTGCTTCTGAGGGCTTAGAGGCTATGCTCAGTTTGTTATGGTGCTCATGATTGGTCACCACACGGTATTGACGTGGTGATAGGAAGCTTGCCCATGTGTTGGGACAATGAATGACTTGGGAGGAGGTCTTCTCAGAGCGTGGTTTCGAGATTTCAGTATTTTAGTTCCAGCGAAGGAAAGGCAATTGAACTATGAATGCTCAATTTGGGTTGAAAGAATAATAAGACTTGGTGTTTTCAAGCGAGGTGGAATTTTCATTTATGAAGTGGTATCACTATTTTTGATCGAATAGAATATGTTATGTTCGCCGGTGTTATAGTTTCTTCGGTTGCATCGGGTTAGAGTGTGGTGACGTAATATTGAAGAAGCGGTTGTCAGAGGTCGTGGCATGCGGTGGTTCAGTATTGAATAAGTATTTCTAATAAAGACGGCTCAAGAAAGATAATATTCGGAAAGGTTTGAAGTTGTGGTGATCTGCTGGTTTAAGTGCTACAAAGATAGTTATTGGCTTAAGCCAATGGCTGGGCAGCACCGGATAAGGAAGGACACGTGGAAAGTGTCAGGTGATGGTTAAATTTCTAAAAGGTCAGGTGTAAGAAAATGAGGTCAGGTAGTTGCTTGCAGGAGTGAGTTTAACCAAAGTGGGAGAGTGGAAGCATATCATATGAGTTCTGTGGTAAGATAGATACACCTCTTGAGGGGAAGTTTGGAGTGAATTGGGAATTTTAGTGGACGATGATGGGGTCCACAAACTTAAATTGAAATATTGGCTATTTCGGAGGAAGGTTGGATACAACAGAGAGGAGTTTTTTGGGATGAAGAAGGATGCAATACAGCGGTGAATTGGAAGGTATTGTCGCGCTTTTAGTAGATGTCCATGATGAGCGGACAAACTGGTAAAGTTGGTAAATGAGGACGGGCGTAGGATGGGGTATTGATGTCGTAGAGATTGTGCAGTACAGCGTCGTTGGAAGGTGTCAGTTGGTAATTTTCGCATGAGGGTAATCTCCTATGAGCAGGTTAGCGGTCGTGTGGTTGGCAAGTTTCTGCGAGGAATTCCAGTGGTTGTTCGGTAAGAGATCAAATATGTGAATGATGCTAGAAAATTAGAGTATTCGTTGAATGCTAACAGGAAAATTTAGAAGTATTTGACGGGTTGGTTGAGCAAGATCATGTCAGCAATAAAGAAAGAATTTCGGTGGGGTCTATAGTGGTGCAGGGAGTAGCTTCGGGCTAAGTGGGAGAGTCCCACCGCCTGCGATTGGGTTGCATGATTATTTTCTCATGGGGTTGCGAATTGTCGGCATATTGGCAAGTTATTCCAACTAAGGGGAAATGAGTAGAATAGTAATTGAGCATGGGATTTGATAAAGGTTTGCAAGGGTTGGCCTTATTGAATCAGGTTTAAGCTTTGGAAAGATTCAGGATTTATGCTTAGAGTACCGAGGTATTTATAAGTGAAGGGATTCGGTCGGGTGCTTTATCAAGATGTGTGTTCAGGTGCCAGCGAAGCCGTAAGGTTGATAATATTCGGGACCAAGCCAGAGTGGGTGACTCTCAACAATGGTTCTAATGGATTCAAAGGTTAGAAGGTGGTGTCCAAGGATTTCAAGCCCACAGTATGGTAAGAATCGAGTTTTTGTTGTAGAATTATGGGAAAAAGAAAATGGTTGTAGTGTTCTACGTTATCTTCGGCGTATAGAGTAGCATTGGGGTTCATAAAAAGGAGAAAATGACTTCGGGTTCATGGAAGGGTTATCGGAATGGGTATACCAGTCAAGGATATGAATATGCGTGCAAGGAGGGCATAAAACGGTTCATGGGTCTGGAAACGAAATGGTCTCATGGAATGGAGTCACTCAAGGTGAGTGCGAATTGAGTTGCTATGTGTTGATTGGGGTTATCATTATCCCTGCGGTGAGTGCGAATTGAATTGAGGTACGAGATGGGTCGTGTTATATGAGCTTATGGAAATTTTAATTGAATCTCGATGCGATATCATGTTAGCGTATGGGCATCGTGAGTTATTGTTCATCTTGATCTATGGCTTGAGCCAAGTGGGGGAGTCTGCTGTTGATAAGTCGATTACGCGACTGAGTGTCGTATTAGTTTCAACTTGAGGTATACGGGTGAATTAGTTATTTCCTGAAGAGCTGGAGTTTAAGGATTTGCATGTATTGTGATTGTGGGAATTCACTCGTGTGTTGTAGTGGTTCTCTTGAATTGAGGTAAGTAAAAGTTTTCTAAATGATGAAGTGTTCACCCTATTAGTGGTTCAGAAGTTATGATGGAATTCTTGCGCTATCTCATATTGGCATGGTAGGTGCGGTAAGCAGTATGTAACTGGAAGTAAGGATCGAGGTTGCGGTTCGGTGCTGACAAGGATGTCATGAGCTCGGATGAGCAAGAAAAGGGATTCGAATGTTTAGAGTAAGCTGGTGTTGTCTTCAGTGTCCCCTGAGATTGGTGTTTGGTGAAAGAGGCTTTGCATCCTGGTTATGGGTTCTTGATTTATTTTACAGCATTAGTATGGTTAGTGGTGGATGTGCAGACTTGCTACCTTGTGTGGAAGGTCGTGGGAGCGTGACCACGGGATGATCGTATGAGTGTGACGTGTAGTCACTTAATGGGTGGAAGATTTGGACTGAGGATGAAGGAGTGTAATATTGCTTATTTGAGAATTTATGCCTGAAGGGCGTTCAGTTCATTTGGTTTTGGATTGTGGGTTGTTTTTCCCGGCCATGATGGTTGTTCTTGGATATTATGAGAGGAAGTGGGTTAATATGGACCCAGGTAAGGCTATCAGTCTAGTGCAGTGCGAGCAGAATCGGCTTGAAGAGTGTGAATGGATATAAATAGGATTATGGGCTCCATGTGAGTCAGATGTGCTCGTTTCAGTATAGTGCTCCTTAAGGAGAGGTATTGGAATATTGGATGTTGTTCCGCCTTCGTTTGTTTCATGTGATATTATGTTGTGCCGTGTGGGTTGTGAACTTGATAATTTCTTATGTGTTGAGATTTCTGCGTAGTGATGATGTTGTGAGCAGGATAGCTCTTGAGATTCAGATTATATATCGCATCTCAATTGTGCATGAGTTTTGCAGCATATGGCTCTATCAGTCTTCCCAGGATGGTATTATGCACTTAGTGTGCTTGTGACCGGTATTCAGTATTTTGTGGTAATAAGCAATTTAGCTCGGTGTGTGGCACACTGCCACGGGTATGTTATTTGGATCGGGTTGCACGCTGCAACAATGTGATGTTGAGTAAGGTTCCCTATATATATTTTCTTGTGTTTTGCTTCCTGCTTTTCAGAGGACGGTTCATATTAATTGCGTGATTTGAGTAGTTCCTTTCGTAATTCATTTCATAGTGTATCGTGTTCGAGTTGTGGCCTATTGGCGCGTTGTGGCATCATGTGGGACTGTTGGTCATGTCTGGGGTGATTTGTTGCCTGAGCAGTTCGTACTGGGGTGAGACGAGACTATTGGATCAGGGATCAGTGCGATACGATTATGTGAAGTGTATTAAAGGACAAATACCATTATTTTGTTAGTAATGAGGTGATGATTCTAGGCAACAGGAGAGATTCAATGCTTGGTTAACTTTGCAGTTGGTTGTGAATTTCTATACATCTCCTCCGTTGTGGTGGTATCATAGGCGTTGTGGCAGGACTTATATATATGTGTCATGAGGTGCATCAGATTTGTGAAATTTTGGCTATTAAGGTTTAGGGAATGTCATTTTGGTTAGATGATGAATTATACGGTGCATGGTGCTAATTCAGCAAAGGTATGCATTCATGTTCTGGTACATTTTATGGTAGTTGATACTGTGCTCATATATTGGAAACAGGCCTGGCAGAGGATTTCAGATGTTGAAGACCTGGTTCTAAGGCCCATTGACTAAATAAAAGAGGATATCTTCGGATTTGACCGAGCTAATGTACTCAACTGGGTTGTGGTAGCACGGCCAGGTGCACGAGGTGTTAAACAGTGATTTCAGATAACTCCAGAGTAGTTCTTAGCACGTTCGAGGACAAACGCATATTTATGTGGGAGAGAATGTAATGACCCGACCGGTCATTTTGAGATCTAGCATGTGGTTCAGCAGTTTGAGGCCATGAGAAGATTCATTTCAAGTGATATGACTTTTCGGTGTGGTCGGAATTGAATTTCGGGAAATTTAGAGTCAATTTGGAAAAAAAAATTCTCAGTTCAAAAGCTTTAAGTTGGAAGAATCGACTAAGATTGGTTTTTTGAGTAAACGATCTCAGAATCAAGATTTGAAGGTTCCAGCAGGTTCGTATGGTGATTTTAGACTTGGGCATATGTTCGGATCGGGTTTTGGATGACCCGAGAGCGTTTCAGCGCATATTGTAGAAGTAAGAATTTTAGAAGAAATTTCATAGGTCTGGGTTGAAGTGCATTTCAGTGATATTGATGTTCATTGGGATTCCGAGTCTGGGAATAGCTCCGTATGGTGATTCTGGAGTTGGGAGCGTGATTGGAAGTGAATTCGGAGGTCCGTAGGTTATTTGGATGTCATTTGGCTAAAGATTGAAATTTTAAGGTTTTTGGATAAATCCGAACGGAAGTGGAAATTTTGATATCGGGGTCAGAATGCGATTCTGAAAGTTGGAGCAGGTCCGTAATATTGAATGTGACTTGTACGCAAAATTTGGGCTCAATCGGACATGATTTGATAGGTTTCGACATCGAATGTAGAAGTTGGAGTTTTCAAAGTTCATAAAGATTGAATTGTGATGCGATCCATTGCTTCGATGTTAGTTGATGTGATTTGAGGCCTCGGGCAGGTCCGCATTATGTTTTGGAATAGGTTGGTGCAATTCAACAGGGACCCGGGGACCTTGGGTGGATTCCGGGTGGTTAACAGATCAAATTTGAAGTTGAGGAGAAGCTGAAGCTGCTGGTGTCTGGTGTGCCGCACCTGCGAGGCTTGGGCTGCAGGTGCGGTTTTGGTGTCGCATATGCGGGAGTGGCTGGCTTGGCTGGGGGCACATGTGCGAGGCTATTTCGGCACTTGCGAAGGTGCAGATGCGGATGAGGCAACACAGGTGCGGAGCCGGCTGGGGAATGAGGAAGCCGCAGGTGCGGGCGTGGTCACCGAATGTGCGGAAGGACTGGAGGCAATATCTATTTTTAAAATGCGATTTGGCCATTCTTCTCCCATTTTCATTTGGTGTGGTGATTTTGGGGAGCTTCAAGGGAGGATCTTCATCAAGCAACTTTAGGTAAGTGATTTCTTCCCATCTTTGAGTTAAAACACTTGATTATACATAGATTAGACATGAAATTGGTGGGAATTTGGGATTTTTGAACAAAGACCTAGAATGTGTATTTTTGGATTTTAACCACGAATTTGAGCATGAAATTAGATTAAATTTTATATTTGGGTTAGTAAGTGTCACGACCCGAATTTCCCACCGTCGGGACCGTGATGGCGCCTAATGTTGAACCTGCTAGGAAAACGAACGTGAATATTTAATTTATCTTATTCTTTTATTATCACCAAATAATATGTGAAAAGACAACACTAACATAGATAGAAGTAAAAATTGGAGCAAGGTATATAAACTCAATGTATGCCTTTACGAAATTTCACAAAAACCAATCCCAGAATTTTGGAGTCACAAACTCACGGACTATCTACCAATAATACATATAACGGTCTGAATGAAATAAGTACATCTGTTTTTGAAATAACTAGAACATAATAAAAAAGAAGTAGGAAGGGACACCAAGGCCTGCGGACGCCTGCAGGACTACCTCGGGGTATCCACTGACTGAAGGCAGCAACCTCATTCTATGGTCCGTAGGGTCCTATACCGGGATCTGCACAAAAGTGCAGAGTTTAGCATCTGTACAACCGACCCCATGTACTGATTAAGTGTCGAGCCTAACCTCGGAGAAGTAATGACGACGCTAGGACACGACAACCAAAGTCAACCTGTGCAGTTTATTAGTATACGGAGAAAAATAATGCAACGAGAAATAAACAGTTAAGCATAAGAGAAAAGGGGAACATGCTGAGGGGAGGAAATATCTAATAATGGAAGTAACGAGGTAAGGCACAATTTAGTATCAATTTAAGAAACGGAATAGTAATACAAAAACAAGTGCACGACACCACCCTTCGTGCTTTTACTCTCGTCCTCACCATCAGAATCAATAAATTCGGCACGGCATCACCCTCCGTGCTTTTACCTCACAATATCATGGCACAACATTATCCTTCGTGCTTTATCTCTCATATCATGGCACGACATCACCCTTCGTGCTTTTACAATCATAATATCGGCACAGCATCACCCTTCATGCGTTAACATTCACTCAAAATCTCACGCACGACATCACTCTTCGTGCTTTTACACTCTTCCTCACCCAAACACATCAAATAATAGCAATCCAACAAAGAACATTAACAGAGTAAACAGAAATAAACCATAACATCCTGGCAAGGGAGTCAACAATGGAATTAATACCATTCCGGCAAGGGCAAAAATCTATATCCAATCTCACTTAGCACATAATCTTCACATAAAGATCTTCAACTGAAAACTAATACTCAACACTACTCAATATCAAGGAATTTCCACCAACATGGATAACTATAAGGTGAAACTCAAATATTACTTACGAAAAACCACATAAATCACAATATTCGACTCACGGGCATGCTTGACACCAACGTATAGGTACTCATCACCTCACATATACATTGAACATGATACTTACACGTAGACATTAGTACACAAGACCTATTCCCTCAAGCTAAGGTTAAGCAATACATTTACCTCAAATTCCACGACCAAACTCAAGCCTCGATTACCGCTTTTCCTTTTGAATTTTACTCCAATTCACTTGTATCTAGACATATTTAACTCAATAACATTAATAAATGCCAAACAATTCCATCCCAATGCTTAATTATAGGTTTTACATCATTCTTCCCAAAAAGTCAAAAATCGACCCCGGGTCCGCTTGGTCAAAACACGAGGTTTGGACCAAAACTCGATCACCCATTCACCCCGAGCCTGAATATGTAATTAGTTTCGAAATCCGACCTCAAAAAGAGGTCCAAATTGAAATTATTCAAAAAGCCCTAACTCTACCCAAATCCCCAATTTTCTACCATTAAAAACCCTAGAATTCTTGATAAAAGTTGATGAAAACCATTAGGAAATTGAAGGAAACTAGTTAGGGGTCACTTACCTGTGATTTGGGAAGAAACTCTCTTGAGAAAATCGCCCTTGGTCTCCTATTTTTGTGAAGAAGTGACAATGAATTCTGATGAAACTCTAACTTAAACTGTCACGTCCCCAAATCTAAGCCAGTCGTGATGGCGCCTATCGTGGAACTAGGCCAGCCAAAACTACACTCAAATCATAATAAGCTTCTATTTACATCTTTACTATACTAATAATCCATAAAGTTTTCCTTTAAACATTTATAAAACAGTTAAAGCTATACTGAATATTAAATACGACCCCCGAGATCCCGGAGTCACTGGTCATGAGCATCTAAATAGAAATATACAACTCAAAAGAAAATAATTTCTACAATAGTAAGCAGGAGAGAGAGCAGGACTGCGGACGCATGCAGCTACCTCGCAAACCTCCGAGAATCTCTGGAACAGATAGACAACTCACCCTGCCCTAATACCTGGATCTACACACAAGGTGCAAGGAGTAATTTGAGTACACCAACTCAGTAGTAATGAAAATAAATCAGGTCTGAGCAGCAAGAAACACATAAAATCAATTCATCAATTAACAATAAGCACAACCTTTCATTCCAACAATGTATACGTTAAATCATCACGCTTAAAAAGCCAAATTTAGTAAAAATCATTTGGAAATATACTTGCCAATAGTTTCAACATAACTTTCAAGAAGTTTAGTGTAAAAATGCTAAAAATCATAAAGAGGCCCCTCGGGAAAAACATATTTCATAAGTTCAGAGTGAAAGTGGTAAAATCATAAGTAGCCCCTCGGGCAAAAACATGTGTCATAATCAGCCCCTCGGGCAAAAACATGTGTCATAATCAGCCCCTCGGGCATGTCTCACAGTCACTCATAATCAGCCCCTCGGGCATACCTCACAATCACTCATAATCAGCCCCTCGGGCATACCTCACAGTCACTCATGCCTCCCAATCACTAGTCACTCGGCACTCGGCACTCGGCACTCGGTGCGCTCACTACGGTTGTGTGCAGACTCCGGAGGGACTTCTTCAGCCCAAGCACTAATATCAAGCCACCTCGTGGCGTATCATATCCTCACAATAAGGCCCTCGACCTCACTCAGTAGAACATCTCAAAAGCCCCTCGGGCGTATCAGTAAGACGGGGTACTCGACCCAAAACATCATTTTTAAATCTCAAAGTAGTGTAAATCAGGGTGAGTTTCGAAAACAGTAAGAACAATGTGACTGAGTGAAATCATCAATAAACAGTGTGGAAATAGCAGTAAAAAGCCCCCCTCTAAGGGGTCTAAACCAGTCGGCACGAGGCCCCAAACATGGCATATAGCCCAAATATTTCAATAATCTTTAGAACACAACTTAACATATAGTTTAGAGTAAAATACGCAACTCATTAGCTACCGCGGAGAGGACCAAGTCCAGTCCAAAAATCAATGCGCGCCACATACTCGTCATCCGACATGTGTGCCATTCTAAAATCAGTGAGTAATATGAAGTCCGGGATTTCATACCCTCAGGACAAGATTTATAACCATTACTTACCTCTATCGGGCCACAATACTAGTCCGCTATGCTCTTTCCCCTCAAATTGGCTCCCGATTCCTCTGAATCTAACCAAAACCATTTTAACATCATTAATATATACTAAAGGAACACAACCCAATCGAAAACTATCAATTTATACAAGAATCTCAAAATTCGGCCAAACCCGAGCCCCAGGCCCACGCCTCAGAATCTGATAAAATTTACATCACAAGAAACCTCGTCCTCATACTATTCTACACATACCAAAAACACCACAATCGAACCACAATTGCCTACCCAAAGTGCCAAAAGAATTTTCCAATCCTCCACTCATTTTTTTCCAACCTTTTTCTACTTTAAATCCTTCAAGTTACAAGCTTAATCCAAACAAAATAGCATAAGAACAACTTTAATAACCCAGGAACTTACCTCCACTGAAGACCCACAAATTCTCTCTTCAAATTGCCCTCAAATGAGCTCCAACCGCATGCAACAATGGTAGAATGATTAAAATTTCATGGAGACTTCTTTTATACTGTTCTTCCCAGCGATTCCGCAAATGCGGACCTTTCATCGCACCTGCGGACCCACACCTGCGAAAACCCACTAACGGACCAAATTCTCGCACCTGCGACCCCTTCTTCGCACCTGCGGCTCGCAGGTGCGACCATCCCTTCGCACCTGCGGACTCCTCCTGCCTAGACTCCCTTCGCCCCTGCGGACTCCTCCTGCCTAGACTCCCTTCGCACCTGCGCATGGACTTTCTCACCTACGGCATCGCACCTGCGGCTATCCATACGCAGGTGCGGCCAACACCAGAAACTTACACCAGCAGCCATTTGCTGCAATTTCCCAAGTTCAAAACTCCGCTAACCATCCGAAATCAATTCCGAGCCCTTCGGGGCCCCTACCAAATATACCAACACACCCCATAGCAATATTCAAGCTTAGTCGAGCCTTCGAAACACCAAAAACAACAAGAAAACACCAAAAGTACATCAAATTCAACCCTATGAACTTTAAAACTTCTAAATTTCGCTAACGATGCCGAAATCAACCAAAACACCTCCGATTGACCTAAAATTTTGCACACATATCCAAAATGACATTACGGACCTGTTCCAACTTCCGAAATTCCATTCCGACCCTGATAGCCTATTTTCCACAGCCGACCGGAAATTGCTAAAAACTAACTTTCGCCAATTCAAGCCTAATTCTACACCGGACATCAAAACTTCATTCCGAACACAATCCTAAATCCAAGATCACCTAACGAAGATATCCGAGCCATAAAACCCGCATTCCGAGGTCGTTCACAAATAGGTCAACTCTCGGTTGAGTTTCTCAACTATTAGGCTACTTTGAGAGACTAAATGCCTCAATTCTCACCATGACCACTCTGAACCCGAACCAACCAACGCAACACACATAAATGAAGCCAAACCACATAAAATGAAGCAGAAACGGGGGAAACGGGGCTAAACTCTCGGAACGACCGGCTGGGTCGTTACATCCTCCCCAACTTAAACATACGTTCATCCTCGAACGTGCCAAGAGTTGTTCTCCAACCCCATTAAATTGTTACGTCGCTTACCATGCACATATTCGGGGGTGATCCCACGTCACCCTGTCCCATATAGGTCTAATAGCACAATACCGTTGAAATTTCGAAATCCAAATCCTGGCCCATAAACCTTAGAACCAAATTCCCACTTCTGAAATAATATACACGATCAAAATTCCATAACTAGAAACTGAACAAGTCTGAACATGCCGAATCAGGCCATATACGCACCCCAGATGAAATCACATAATACACCGCGTGACTCAAACACTCATAGTGATAACTCTTAAGCACAATAACTACTCAGAACAACCCAGTACCGGTACATAACCTCTTATCGAGAAATGCCTCGCTATAACACTTCCATATACTGCCGATGATGAAAGAAGCACGTAGAGCTAACAACCATTTCTCCGATCAGTCATACATGAAGTTCCCCCTTACCAAACAAGAATTATAGCAGATTCCTAAGCCGACTCCCAACATTTATCCTTTCATCTATGCTGTAGAAAATTCTGGAAATGTTCATTCTAGGCCCAATGACCTCTTCTCATTCATCACGACTACCCTAACAACATGACACATCGATAAAATTCGAAGCCAAAACCTGTGCGACTTGTGCACCTAACAACAACATCCCAATGAAATCAAATCATATAAAAGTTCCACACGAGAGGACTATCATGCCATTAACAATTACCATCACCATATCATGCTAACAGCCTGGCACACACCGTAAAAATCAAAACACACGAATCCAATACCAAAGGTCATACCCCTACATAACTCTGCTACACTGCACGATCTCATCCAAATGCTGGTCCACTGGAAATACTTCAGGACACCTTTCCCAAAATCAATAACCATTCGAAATTCGCCATCAAGTACTCAAAGTGCACTGCCATAACCACGGGGGAAACCAGACGATACCATACCACCCGAAACAGAAGGTATATAACCAACACATCTCAATCCCGCAACACCCAATTACTTACCTTACTCAAATCTAGCTATAAAGCCCAATTAGAACCGCACCATATGTCCATATAACCAATAATCACCACTCTTCGCAACACCGAAGGGTAACACATAGATCACCTAGAACATGAATAAACTCAATCACAATCGAATGGTACATTCCTCAATAATAGAATTCGGAGCCAAGAATTCCGACCCGGTGCAGAACACACACCCATATTAGCCTACCAGTAACCTAAACTAACTCTGATCACCCATAATAGATAAATAACTTACCAAAAAGTTTACAATGACGGAATCATGGTACATACTAACATCCGACTAGTTCAGCTCGCATCTTCACAGTTCACTACCACAAAATAACCTGTTTATGAGAACTCTCAGTCTCGAAGTCCACTAAGCGTACGGATTACCAAATCGGATCTCAACTCCACCGCTCGAAATAACACATCCCAAATACTCACTCATTCCGCGAGGGATACCCCTATAATTCTTCCATTTACCAAGCAACCCTGAATATCAACAGTCGATCCAACAATAGGGCACTGCAATACCAATGAAGTACCCTTAACTTAAACACATTGCTTTTTCTGAAATGTATACCCTCATCAAGTCGCACCAATTAGTGATATCATCTACCTAGTCATCTGAAATTGTCCATGCTGCCTAAGAATTAATAACCTTCCTACCAGAACTAAACAGTGACCTCACATATGCAAATCTCAACTCTACCCAACATACCGCACACGCCATGACAACCTAGGAAAAATACGGGAAATCCATGGTCCCTTCTGAGCCACAAGAAACTATGTACCCAACTAGCCAAGAACTTCTATTTGATCCCATTTAGAAGATAATTCACTACATGTCAAAAGAAAATATGCACCCTTAACCATGGTAGAAACCATCCGGAACTATCCGAAATCCCATTTGCGCAACACCAAACCATCAGGACTGAATCCTTCTAACTCACCCAAGCTACACAGGCCACCAAAAATCAAAGAGCATTGCTAAGAAACACCCGTAAAAACTCGTCACCTCATGAACACCCAAAGAACTAATTGTATCCCTTACCATGCCGATCCGACCTACTACCAAGTTGCCTTATTTACCCAAGTTTTTTATGACTTACTTTCAAATTGATATTTCTCCCTGCCGTAATACCACAATTTTCACCCCAGACTTACCACACGCGACCCAAGCACAAAACCATACCGTCTAAGGCTCATAAGCTGCCGAATACTCTCTCAAATATCCATAAAAGTACCACATTCAAAATACTTACCCTGAAGAGACTTCCTGCGAATCTAAAGCCATTACCTTCACCTTTCTGATACTGATATGTAGAATCTGTGATGATGTAGGAATACCACAAGTCTTGACACCCTCTAATGCAAATCTCAATCACACTGACCAATTAGATAGAATCGACCTGACCCGTTTGCACACTAACATACTAGGAAAGTAATCCACTCACTTGAAGCCACAAGCAAATTCATACATTGCACACACTACACCTTTTAAAATTCCCACTAAATCATTCAATAGAACCCAATTACCCAATAGAGTACATTACAACCTATATCGAAGAAATTTCCATTACTCGTGTCATTCCAAGACCCCACATCTTCAGGTCATAACTGATCCACCAATATACATCAAACTGAAACCAATACCACACATAACCGCGCAATCAACTTATCATTAACAGATTCTGCCAATTGGCTCAAAGCCAACGATCGAGACAACCAATAATTCACAATGCCCATAATAACACCATCCGTATAACATCTTAAGTCATCTGCAAATCTCGCATTCACCATTGTAATAGTTACGCCAACTTCCACAAGCAATCCAAACTCCAATTACAACATATATCATTTACTGGTAGAAGAGAACTTGTTATAGAACTACATAGGGATCACACACCCTAGGACAATCCACATGAGATACCCCTGCCCGCTTAGCCCCAACTGATATCTCTCTATACACTTCTGAAGACCATAACTATCACGCAATCACTACACCTTTCTGCACCGGAACACATATAATGCCTACCCTCGAGGCATCACAATACGCGGTAAAAACCTGAAGCTGATGGCAGAACTAACACTGGAGCGGTAGTCGTAGAAATATCGAGCTTCTGGAAGCTCTACCCACACATGTCTGACCACATGGATACCCTCACTCGACACCATGTGTCCCAAGAATGCTACTGAACCGAGCCAAAATTCACACTCGGAGAATTTTGCATAGAGCCTTTCCTCCCTGAATCCCTATAATGCCATCCTCAATTACTGTTTATGCTACTCATGGCTACGCGAATATGCCAGGACGCCATCAATGAATACAATAACAAGGAGTGCTAATACGGCTGGAATGCACCGTCAATCAAATACATGAACGCTACTGGGGAAATGATCGGCTCAAAAGACGTCACCAGGAACTCATAACCCAATAGAAAGATCCGCTTCACTCCACAACTACACAACATAAGAGGTCTTCCAATACACTCAGAACTCAAAGCCATATACCAAACCGAGACATAAATCAAACATTCAATAGTTCTTGCCACATTTCTAGCCAATCATTTTGTCACAAATCATAGTCTGAACACATTTAACCATCAAATCACACTCACCGCGTAGCCATATAGCCACAAGGTCCCGTTAAAAAGGACATCAACGGTCATATAAGTCCCCAAATACATGTTCCCACACAGCGAAAATCTCGGCACTCAAGCCACATAATGAATCTGGCCTTAAGTCCTCTAGACTAGCCAATTACCAACATGCCAAAATCACATCTCATCCATGGAAGTCACAAGTCATCGATGCACAGTTGATACCAAGCGCTCTCGTGCGCGTTCAAATACATGAAAGGAATTCAAGAGTTACGCTCTTAGATGGATTAAATGGGTTCATACGACAAGAATTCAAGAATGTGTGATTTTTCCTAAGGGTTCTGCAGCCTCTGGAAGATAAGTACAGACGTCTCCGTACCGATCTTCAAGACTCTACTAATCCTGCTCATGACCGGTGAGTCCTATGTAACCTAGTGCTCTGATACCAAACTGTCACGACCCCAAATCTAAGCCAGTGGTGATGGCGCTTATCGTGGAACTAGGCTAGCCAAAACTACACTCAAATCATAATAAGCTTCTATTTACATCTTTACTATACTGATAACCCATAAAAGTTTCCTTTAAACATTTATAAAACACTTAAAGCTATAATGAATATTAAATACAACCCCCGAGATCCCGGAGTCACTGGTCATGAGCATCTACATAGAAATATACAACTCAAAAGAAAATAATTTGTACAATAGTAAGCAGGAGAGAGAGAAGGACTGCGGACGTATGCAACTACCTCACAAACCTCCGAGAATCTCTGGAACAGATAGACAGCTCACCTTTCCCTAACACCTGGATCTGCACACAAGGTGCAGGGAGTAATGTGAGTACACCAACATAGTAGTAATGAAATTAAATCAGGCCTGAGCAGCAAAAAACACATAAAATCAATTCACCAATCCACAATAAGCACAGCCTTTCTTTCCAACAATGTATATGTTAAATCATCACGCTTTAAAAGCCAATTCCAGTAAAATCATTTGGAAATATACTTGGCAATAGTTTCAACATAACTTTCAAGAAGTGTAGTGTAAAAATGCTTAAAATCATAAAGAGGCCCATCGGGCAAAACATATTTCATAAGTTCAAAGTGGTAAAATCATAAGTAGCCCCTCGAGCAAAAACATGTATCATAATCAACCCCTCGGGCATGCCTCACAATCACTCATAATCAGCCCCTCGGGCATACTTCACAATCACTCATAATCAGCCCCTCGGGCATTCCTCACAGTCACTCATGCCTCCCAGTCACTCGCCACTCGGCACTCGGTGTGCTCACTGGGGTTGTGTGCAGACTCCGACGGGACTCCTTCAGCCCAAGCGCTAATATCAAGCCACCTTGTGGCTTATCATATCCTCACAATCAGGCCCTCGGCCTCACTCAGCAGAACCTCCCAAAAGCCCCTCGGGAGTATCAACAAAACGGGGTACTCGACCCAAAACATCATTTTTAAATCTCAAAGTAGTGTAAATCAGGCTGAGTTTCGAAAACAGTAAGCATAATGTGACTGAGTGAAATCATCAATAAACAGTGAGGAAATAGCAGTAAAAAGACCCCCCCAAGGGGTCTAAACCAGTCGGATCGAGGCCCCAAACATGGCTTATAGCCAAAATATTTCAATAATATTTAGAACACAACTTAACATATAGTTTAGAGTAAAATACGCAACTCATTAGTTGCCGCGGGGAGGACCAAGTCCAGTCCAAAAATCAGAGTGCACCACATACTCGTCATCCGACATGTACGCCATTCTAAAATCAGTGAGTAATATGAAGTCCGGGGTTTCATACCCTCAGGACAAGATTTATAACCATTACTTACCTCTACCGGGCCACAATACTAGTCCGCTATGCTCTTTCCCCTCAAATTGGCTCCCGATTCCTCCGAATCTAACCAAAACCATTTTAACATCATTAATATATACTAAAGGAACACAACCCAATCGAAAACTATCAATTTATACAAGAATCTCAAAATTCGGCCAAACCCGAGCCCCAGGCCCACGCCTCAGAATCTGATAAAATTTACATCACAAGAAACCTCGCCCTCATACTATTCTACACATACCAAAAACACCACAATCGAACCACAATTGCCTACCCAAAGTGCCAAAAGAATTTTCCAATCCTCCACTCATTTTTTTCCAATCGAAAACTATCAATTTAAAAAAGAATCTCAAAAGTCGGCCAAACCCGATTCCCGAGCCCACGCCTCGGAATCCGATAAGATTTACATCACAAGAAACCTCGTCCTCCCACGATTCTACACATACCAAAAACACCACAATTGCCTACCCAAAGTGCCAAAAGAATTTTCTAATCCTCCACCAATTTTTTCCCAACACTTTTCTACTTTAAATCCTTCAACTTTCAAGCCTAATCCGAATAAAATAGCATAGAAATGACTTTAATAACCCGGGAACTTACCTCCACTGAAGACCCACGAATTTTCCCTTGAAATTGCCCTCAAATGAGCTCCAACCGCATGCAATAATGATAGAATGACTAAAATTTCACGGAGACTTCTTTTATACTGTTCTGGCCAGCAATTCCACACCTGCGGACCTTTAATCGCACCTGCGGACCCGCATCTGCGGTCCCAGGTGCGCACCTGCGAAAACCTACTAACGGACCAAATTCTCGCACCTGCGACCCCTTCTCCGCACCTGCGGCTTTGCAGGTGCGGCCATACCTTCGCACCTGTGGACTCCTTCTGCCTAGACTCCCTTCGCACCTGCGCATGGACTTTCGCACTTTCGGTATCGCACCTGCAGCTATACATACACAGGTGCGGCCAACACAAGAAACTTACACCAGCAGCCATTTGCTGCAATTTCCCAAGTTCAAAACTCCGCCAACCATCCGAAATAAATCTCGAGCCTCTCGGGGCCCCTACCAAACATACCAACACACCCCATAGCATTATTCAAGCATAGTCGAGCCTTCGAAACACCAAAAACAACACAAAAACACCAAAATTACATCAAATTCAACCCTATGAACTTTAAAACTTCTAAATTTTGCTAACGATGCCGAAACCAACCAAAACACCTCCGATTGACCTGAACTTTTGCACACATATCCAAAATGACATTACGAACCTGTTCCAACTTCCGTAATTCATTTCCGACACCGATATCCAATTTTCCACTGCCGACCGGAAATCGCCAAAAACTAACTTTCGCCAATTCAAGCCTAATTCTACACCGGACATCAAAACTTTATTCCGAACACACTCCTAAGTCCCAGATCACCTAACGAAGCTATCCGAGCCGTAAAATCCACATTCTGAGGTCGTTCACCAATAAGTCAACTCTCAGTTGACTTTTTCAACTATTAGGTTACTTTGAGAGACTAAATGCCTCAATTCTCACCATGACCCCTCCAAACCCGAACCAACCGACCCAACACACATAAATGAAGCTGAACCACATAAAATGAAGCAGAAACGAGGGAAGCGGGGCTAATCTCTCAGAATTACTGGTCGGGTCGTTACATAAACACACTGCCCGACCCTCGCATCTGCGGTGCCTGGATCGCATGTGCGCTTGTGCAGGTGCGGAAAATCCATCTCACCTGCGAAAATGGGCAAGGCCACTGGGGCCGCACCTATGGAGGTGCATCTGCATTTGCTGAACCGCTTATGCGGAACTTATGTCGCGCCTGGAAAGGGGTTGGCTAGGGCTCGACCGCACCTGTAGTTGAGGGCCCGCATCTGCAGTCTCGCACCAGCGGCCCTAGGCTCGAAGTTGCATGCACACCAGAGATGGTGCACCAACAGTGATTCTCCAACTCTAAACACCCCGGAACCTACCTGAAACTCACCTGAGCTATCGGGGCTCCAAACCAAACATGCACACAACCTCAAAAACATCCTACGGACTTACTCGTGCGATCAAATCGCCAAATTAACATCTTAAATAACAAATTTAGCATAGAAATCAAAGAAAAAGCTCACAACATTCAAAGTTACAAATTTTACAAATACGGGTCCGAATCACGTTAAACGACCTCCGTTTCTTACAAAATTCTACAGACACAACTCAAACATTATATTGAACCAGTATGGGGCTCCGGAACCAAAATACGGGCCCGATACCATAAATGTCAAATATAACCAAATTTCCAAAAACTCTTATATTTTCAGGAAAATAATTTCTTTCAAAAATTCATTTCTCGGGCTTGGGACCTCGGAATTCGATTCCAAGCATACGCCCAAGTCCCATATTTTTGTACGGACCCTCCGGGATCGTCGAATCACGAGTCCGGGTCCATTTACCCAAAATGTTGACCGAACTCAAGTTAAATTCAATATTAAGGCCAATTTAGAATTTTTCTTAATTTTTCACATAAAAGCTTCCCGGATATACGCCAGGCTGCGCACGCAAAAGGAGGTAAGATTAAAGGAGGTTTTCAAGGCCTCGGAACACCGTTTTGACTTATAAAACAAGGGATGACCTTTTGGGTCATCACATTCTCCACCTAAAAAATAACCTTCGTCCTCGAATGGACATAGAAAAGTACCTGAATCAGGGAAAAGATGGAGATAACGGCTCCGCATATCGGACTCAGACTCGCATGTAGCTGCCTCGGCAGTCTGACCCCTCCACTGAACACGAACTGAAGGATAACTCTTCGATCTCAGCTGACGAATCTGCCGGTCTAATATGGCTACCGACTCCTCCTCATAGGTCAAATCATTGTCCAACTAGACACTGCTGAAGTCTAACATATGGGATGTATCGCCGTGATACTTCCTATGCATAGATACATGAAACACTGGATGCACGACTGATAAATTCAGTGGCAACGCAAGTCTGTAGGCCACCTCTCCCACTCTTTCAAGAATCTCAAATGGACCAATGAATCTAGGGCTTATCTTGCCCTTCTTCCCAAATCTCATCATGCCTTTCATGGGCGATACCTGAAGCAATACCCGCTCTCAAGGCATAACTCTTCTTCCTAGACCGAGCTATACGAAGTCTATCCTGAATGATCTTAACCTTATCCAAGGCATCCTGCACTAACTCCGTACCAGACAACTGAGCCTCTCACAGCTCAAACCACCCAACCGGCGATCGAGACCGCCTACCATATAATGCCTCACAAGGAGCCATCTTAATGTTCGACTAATAGCTGTTGTTTTATGCAAACTCAGCTAATGGCAAGAATGATCCCAAGAACCTCCAAAGTCAATGACACATGCTCGTAGCATATCCTCCAAAATCTGAATAGTATGCTCGGACTGTCCGTCCATCTGAGGATGAAATGCTGTGCTCAACTCAACCCTCGTGCCCAACTCACGCTGAACTGCCCTCAAGAAACGCAAGGTAAACTGCGTACCTCGGTCAGAAATAATAGACACAGGCACACCATGAAGGCGAACAATATCCCTAATGTAGATCTCTGCCAATCTCTCTAAAGAACAGGAAACTGCCACATGAATGAAATGCGCTGACTTGGTCAGCCTATCCACAATGACCCATACTGCATCGAACTTCCTCTGAGTCAGTGGGAGTCCAACAACGAAATCCACGGTGATACACTCCCATTTCCACTTAGGAATCTCAATCTGCTGCATCAATCCGCCAGGTCTCTGATGCTCGAATTTTACCTGCTGACAATTCAAGCACCGAGCTACATATGCCACAATATCCTTCTTCATCCTCCTCCACCAATAATTCTGCCGCAAATCCTGGTACATCTTTGCGGCGCCCGAATGGATAGAATACAGGGAACTATGGGCCTCCTCTAATATCAACTCACGAAGTCCATCCACATTGGGTACACAAATATGACCCTGCATCCGTAAAACTCCATCATCACCAACTGTAACCAACTTGGCATCCCCGTGCCGGACCGTATCCCTAAGGACACACACATGAGGATCATCATACTGTCGGTCTCGAATACGATCAAATAATGAAGAACGAGCAACTGTATAAGCTAGAATACGGTCGAGCTCAGAAACATCCAATCTCATAAAATGATTGGCTAAAGCCTGAAAATCAAAAGCAAGCGGTCTCTCTCCGACCGAAATATAAGCAAGACTACCCATACTAGCTGACTTCCTACTCAAAGCATCGACTACCATATTGGCCTTCCCCGGCTGATATAAGATGGTGATGTCATAGTCTTTCAACAGATCCAACCATCTTCTCTGCCTCAAATTCAACTCCCTCTGCTTGAAAAGATATTGCACACTCTTGTGATCTGTGAACACCTCACAAGACACGCCATATAAATAATGCCTCCAAATCTTTAGCGCGTGAACAATGGCTGCCAACTCCAAATCATGAATTGGATAATTCTTCTCGTGGATCTTTAACTGATGTGAAGTATATGTAATAACATTGCCTTCCTACATCAACACTGCACCAAGTCCAACCCGAGATGCATCAAAATACACAGTATATTGCCCTGAACCTGTGGGCAAAACCAACATCGGTGCCGTGGTCAAGGTTTTCTTGAGCTTCTGAAAGCTCGCCTCACACTCATCTAACCACCTAAACTGGGAACCCTTCTGAGTCAACCTGGTCATCGGGGCCGCAGTGGATGAAAAGCCTTCCAAAAACCGATGATAGTAACCTGCTAAGCCCAAGAAACTCCGAATCTCTGTAGCTGACGTGGGTCTTGACCAATCCTTTACTGCTGAAATCTTCTTGGGATCCCCCTGGATACCCTCTGCTGATACAACATGACCCAGGAATGCAACTGAGCTCAACCAGAACTCACACTTAGAAAACTTAGCATACAACTGGTTGTCCTTCAAAGTCTGAAGAACAACTTGAAAGTGTTGCTCGTGCTCCTCCTGACTGCAGGAAAAAAATCAGAATATCATCAATGAAGACAATCACAAAGAAATCCAAATGAGGACTGAACACTCGGTTCATCAAGTCCATACAGGTTGCTGGGGCATTTGTCAACCCGAATGACATCACTAAGAACTCGTAATGCCTATACCAAGTGCGAAAATCTGTCTTAGGGACATCAGATGCCCTAATCCTCAACTGATGGTAGCCAGATCTCAAATCGATCTTCAAAAATACCTTGGCACCCTGAAGATGATCAAATAAATCATCAATTCGCGCTAATGGATACTTGTTCTTGATGGTAACCTTGTTCAATAGCCGATAATCTATACACATCCTCATCGACCCATCCTTATTATTAACAAACAACACCGACGCACCCTAGGCGTGACATTAGGCTTAATGAAGCCTTTATCAAGCAAATCCTACAACTGTTCTTTCAACTCTTTCAATCTAGCGGGGCCATACGATATGGCGGAATAGAAATGGGATGAGTGCCCGGAGCCAAATCAATGCAAAAGTCAATATCCTTTTCGGGTGGCATACCCGACAGGTCTGCAGGAAACACCTCTGGAAACTCATGGACTATGGGCACGGACTCCATAGAAGGAACCTCGGCACTAGAATCACGAACATAAGCCAAATAGGCCAAACTCCCCTTCTCAACCATGCGCCGAGCCTTCATATATGAGATAACCCTATTAGAAGAATGACCAGGAGTCCCCCTCCACTCCAGTCGAGGCAACCAAGGAAATGCTAATGTCAGGGTCATGGCATGACAGTCTTCTATCGCATGATAAGGCGACAGCCAATACATCCCCAAAATAAAATCAAAATCTACCATATCCAGGAGTAGAAGATCTACACTGGTCTCAAGACTACCAATAACCACTACACATGAATGGTAGACATGATCTACTGTAATAGAATCACCCACCGATATAGACACATATAGAGGAGTACTCAGGGAATAACGAGGCATAACCAAATAAGGAGCAAAATAATATGACACATAAGAATATGTGGACCCTGGATCAAATAAAACTGAAGCATCCCTGCTGTAAACTAAAACCATACCTGTGATAACTGCATCGGAGGCCTCAGCCTCAGGTCTGGCTGGAATAGCATAACATCGGGGCTGGGCCTCACCAGTCTTAAATAAATCCCTGGGACGGCCTCCTACTGGTTGACCCCAACCTCTAGCGGCCTGACCTCCACCTCTAACGTACTGACCTCCACCTTTAACACCTCGACCCCCGCCTCTAGCTGGTTGAGCGGGCGGTGGAACACCTGGTACTGGAACCATGGCACGAGAACCATAGTGCTTAGAACTACTCGAGGCTCGAGGGAAAAATATAGCAATGTGCCTCTAATCACCACAAGTATAACAAGACCTCGGCTGTTGAGGCTGCAGAGCCTGAAACTGACCCTGACGACATGTGTAACCACCCTGAAAACCTTGAATCGACGATGCACTGATAGGAGCTGATAGTGCACTATAGGGCAACTGATCAGAATACTGCATATGAGGACCACGACCACCTGGAGCATTGAAAGAAACTTGATGTGCGGAATGAAACACCCTAGGAGGATGGCCCTTATGCAAATAAACCCTCCCTCCAGATGAGGCGCCACTGAACCTGCCAAAATGACGAGGTCTCTTGTCACACCCCTGACTACCCCCTGCAACAGAACCATCTCAGCTTGTCTGGCCACATTGGCTGCATCCTGGAAAAAAATCTCACTCCCTGTCTCCTTGGCCATCTCCAATATGATTAGCCGAGTTAGCCCCTCGATAAATCTCCTCGCCCTATCTCGCTCGGTGGGAAGTATCATAATAGCATGCCGGGCCAAAGTAACAAATCTGGTCTCGTACTGAGTGACGGTTATATAGCCTTGCTAGAGACGCTCAAACTGCCTCTGTAGATCCTCTCTCTAAGTGATAGGAAGAAACTTCTCCAAAAATAGCTGAGTGAACTGGGCCCAAGTCAAGGCCGGTGACCCAACTGGTCTGGCAAAACAATAATCTCTCTACCAAGTCTTGACGGGACCTGATAGATGAAAGGTTGCAAAATCGACCCCATTGGTCTCCAATATCCCCATGTTCCATAGAACCTCATGGCAGCCATCCAAATAGTCCCGCGGATCCTCTGAAGATGCACCGATATATGTAGTAGTGAAAAGCTTGGTGAACCCGTCCAACCTACACAAAGCATCAGCAAACATAGCTGCTCCATCACTAGTCTGAGCCATAATACCCAGCAGAACTACCCTAGCTGGAGGAGCTACTGGAGTCTGAAACTTAGGAGCCAACTGCTCCGGAGTGCGAGTAGCGGGAATCTGGGCTCCTCCCCCAGTCTGAGAGACGACTGGTGCTGCAGGAAGCAAACATGCCTGAGCGACACTCTCAATGAGGCCCACTAGACGGATCAGAGCATCCTAGAGTACTGGGGTGGCAATGAACCCCTCGGGAACTTGAGCTGGCCGAACCGGGACTGTCTGGGTAGGAACCTCATCAGCAAACTCTACCTGAGGCTCCGCCACTGGGGCTGCTGCTCTGGGCTAAGCTCTGCCCCTTACTCGACCTCTAGCACAGCCTCGACCTCGCCCTCGGCCTCTCGTAGGAGCTGCAACTGGAGGCTCGAGCTGTTGATCAGTGGATGAAGAAGCACGGGTTCTCGCCATCTGCGAGAGGGTAGAATAGAAATTTAGTTAGCATTTAGAATTAAATTCGCAAAACAGAGAAGAATAGATGTGAAATTATTCCTAAACTCTGCAGCCTCTGGGGGATAAGCACAGAAATCTCCATATCGATCCCTCAGACTCTACTAAGCTTGTCCATGAATTTGTGAGACCTAAGCAACCTAGTTCTTTGATACCAACTTGTCACAACCCGAATTTCCCACCGTCGGGACCATGATGGCGCCTAACATTAAACCCGCTAGGCAAGCTGACGTGACTATTAAATTTATCTTATTCCTTTATTATCACCAAATAATATGTGAAAAGACAACACTAACATAGATAGAAGTCAAAATGGAGCAAGGTATATAAACTCAATGTATGCCTTTACGAAATTTCACAAAAACCAATCCTAGAATTTTTGAGTCACAAACTCACGGACTATCTACGAATAATACATACAATGGTCTGAATGAAATAAGTACATCTGTTTCTGAAATAACTAGAACATAATACAAAAGAAGTAGAAAGGGATGCCAAGGCCTGCGGAAGCCTGCAGGACTACCTCGGGGTCTCCACTAGACTGAAGGCAGCAACCGTGATCTATGGTCTGTAGGGTCCTACACCGGGATCTGCACAAAAGTGTATATTTTAGCATCAGTACAACCGACCCCATGTACTGAGTAAGCCCCGAGACTAACCTCGTCGAAGTAGTGATGAGTCCAGGACACGACAACCAAAGTCAACCTGTGCAGTTTAATAGTATGCGGAGAAAAATAATACAACGAGAAATAAACAGTTAAGCGTAAGGGAAAAGGGGAACACGCTGAGGGGAGGAAATATCAAATAATGGAAGTAACGAGGTAAGGCACAATTTAGATATCAATTTAAGAAACGAAATAGTAATACGAAAACAAGTGCACGGCATCACCCTCGTTCTTTTGCCTTGCAATATCATGGCACGACGTTATCCTTTGTGCATTATATCTTATATCATGACACGGTATCACCCTTCGTGCTTTTACAATCATAATATCGACACGACATCACCCCCGTGCAATTACATTAACTCAAAATCTTACGCACGGCATCACCTTTCGTGCATTTACACTCTTCCTCACCCAAACACATCAAATGATATCAATCCAACAAAAACATTAACCGAGTAAACAGAAATAAACCATAACATCCCGGCAAGGGAGTCAACAGTGGAATTAATACTATCCCGGGAAGGGTAAACATCTATATCCAATCTGACTTAGTACATAATCTTCACATAAAAATCTTCAACTGAAAACTAATACTCAACACTACTCAATATCAAGGAATTTCTACCAACACAGATAACTATAAGGTGAAACTCAAATATTACTTACGAAAAACCACATAAATCACAATATTCGACTCACGGGCATGCTTGACACCAACATATAGTTAATCCTCACCTCACATATACGTTGAACATGATACTTAAACGTGGCAATTAGGACACAACACCTACTCCCTCAAGCTAAGGTTAAGCCAAACACTTACCTCAAATTCCACGACCAAACTCAAGCCTCGATTACTGCTTTTCCTTTTGAATTTGACTCCAATTCACTTGTATCTAGACATAGTCAACTCAATAATATCAATAAATGCCAAACAATTCTATCCCAACGCTTAACTATAGGTTTTACATCATTCTTCCCAAAAAGTCAAAAATCGACCCCGGTCCCACTTGGTCAAAACACGAGGTTCGGAGCAAAACCCGATCACCCATTCACCTACGAGCCCGAATATGTAATTAGTTTTGAAATCCGACCTCAAAACGAGGTCTAAATTACAATTATTCAAAAAGCCCTAACTCTACCCAAATCCCCAATTTTTTACCATTAAAACCCTAGAGTTTTTGATAAAAGTTGATGAAAACCATTAGGAAATTGAAGGAAACTAGTTAGGGGTCACTTACCTATGATTTGGGAAGAAACTCTCTTGAGAAAATCGCCATTGGTCTCCTATTTTTTTGAAGAAGTGAAAATGACTTCGGATGAAACTCTAACTTAAACACACTGCCTAACCCTCGCACTTGCGGTGCCTGGGTCGCACTTGCACTTGCGTAGGTGCGGAAAAGCCAGTGCACCTATGGAAATGGGCAAGGCCACTAGGGGTCGCACCTACGGAGGTGCATTCGCATCTACGGAACTACTTCTGTGGAACTTATGTCGCACCTGCGGAAAGGGGCTGGCTGGGGCTGGACCGCACTTGCGGCTGAGGGTCCGCACCTTATAAGTCAAAAATCGTGTTTCGAGGATTTAAAACCTCCTTTTATCTCACTTCATTTTGCATGCGCATCCCGTGCGTATATCCGGGAAGCTTCTATGTGAAAATTGAGGAAAATGCTAGTTTTTCCTTTAAAATTTACTTTAAGTTGACATCGGTCAACATTTTGGGTAAACGGACCTGGACCCATGATTTTACGGTACAGGAAGGTCCGTAGGAAAATATGGGACTTGGGCGTATGCCCGGAATCGAATTCCGAGGTCCCAAGCCCGAGAAATGAATTTTTGAAAGAAATTGATTTACTGAAAATATAAGAGTTTTTGGAAATTTGGCTATAACTAAACTTTATGGTATCGGGCCCGTATTTTGGTTTCGAAGCCCGGTACAAGTTCAATATGATAATTATAATATGTCTGTAAATTTTGATAAAAACGGAGGTCGTTTGACGTGATTCGGACCCGTATTTGTAAAATTTGATACTTTGGATGTTTTTGAAATTTTCTTGGATTTTAATGCTAAATTCGTTGTTTAAGATGTTAATTTGGCGATTTTATCGGTCAAGTAAGCCCGTAGGATGTTTTTGAGGTTGTGTACATGTTTGGTTTGGAGCCCCGAGGGCTCGGGTGAGTCTCGGGTAGGTTCTGGGGTGTTTAGAGTTGAAGAATCACTGCTGGTGCACCAGTTCTGGTGTGCCCGCACATGTGAGGCTTGGGCTGCAGGTGCGAGACCGCATGTGCAGAAATCCAGCTATAGGTGCGGTCCAGCCCCAGCCAGCGCTTTTCCGCAGGTGCAACATAATCTCTGCAGAAGCGGTTCCGCAGGTGCGGATGCACCTCTGCAGGTACGGTCCCCAAGGGCCTTGCCCATTTACGCAGGTGCGATGGCTTTTTCCGTACCTGTGCAAGTGCAGGTGCGACCTAGGAACCGCAGGTGCGAGGGTCGGGCAGTGGGTTTAAGTTAGATGTTTCACCCGATTTCATTTTCTTTTCTTCACCAAAATAGGAGACCAAGGGCGATTTTCTCAAGAAAGTTTCTTTCCAAATCATAGGTAAGTGACCCCTATGTAGTTTCTTTCAATTTTGCTAATGATTTTCATCAACTTTTATCAAGAATTCTTGGGATTTAATGGTGGAAAATTGGGGATTTGGGTCGAGTTAGAGATTTTTGAATAATTGGAATTTAGACCTCGTTTTGAGGTCGGATTTCGAAACTAATTACATATTTGGGCTCGTGGGTGAATGGGTGATCGTGTTTTGGTCCGAACCTCATGTTTTGACCAAGCGAGCCCGGGGCCAATTTTTGACCTTTTGGGAAGAATGATGTAAAACCTATAATTAAGCGTTGGGATGGAATTGTGTGGCACTTATTGATGTTATTGAGTTGAATATGTCTAGATACAAGTGAATTGGAGTCAAATTCAAAAGGGAAAGCGGTAATCGAGGCTTGAGTTTGGTCGTGGAATTTGAGATAAGTGTTTGGCTTAATCTTAGCTTGAGGAAATAGGTGTTGTGTCTTATTTGCTATGTGTAAGAATCATGTTCGACGTATATGTGAGGTGACGAGTACCTATACGTTGGTGTCAATCATGCCCGTGAGTCGAATATTGTGAATTATGTGGTTTTTTGTAAGTAATATTTGAGTTTCACTTTATTGTTATCCATGTTGGTGGAAATTCTTTGATATTGAATAGCGTTGAGTATTAGTTTCAGTCGAAGATTTTTATGTGAAATTATGCACTAACTGAGATTGGATATAGTTGTTGACTCCCTTACCGGGATGGTATTAATTCTATTGTTGACTCCCTTGCCTGGAGGTTATGGTTTATTTCTGTTTACTCCGTTATATTGTTCCTTATTGGATTGCTATCATTTTATGTGTTTTGGTGAGGAAGAGTGTAAAAGCACGAAGGGTGATGCCATGCGTGAGATTTTGAGTGAATGTTAATGCACGAAGGGTGATGTCGTGCCAATATTGTTATTGTAAAAACACGAAGGGTGATGTCGTGCCATGATATGAGAGAGAATGCACTAAGGATAATGTTGTGCCATGATATTGTGAGGTAAAAGCACGAAGAGTGATGTCGTGCCAAATATGTTGATTCCAATGGTGAGGACGAGAGTAAAAGCACGAAGGGTGATGCCGTGCACTTGTTTTTGTATTACTATTCCGTTGCTTAAATTGTTATCTAAATTGTGCCTTACCTCGTTACTTTCATTGTTTGATAGTCCTTCCCCTCAGCATGTTCCCCTTATTCCTTATGCTTAACTGTCTATTTCTCGTTGTATTATTTTTCTCTGTATACTATTAAACTACACAGGTTGACTTCGGTTGTCATGTCCTAGCCTCTTTACTACTTCGTCGAGGTTAGAGTCGGAACTTACTCAGTACATGAGGTCGGTTGTACTGATGCTACACTCTGCACTTTTTTGCAGATCCCGGTGTATGAACTTATGGATCGTAGATCGAGGTTGCTGCCTTCAGTCCAGTGGAGACCCCGAGGTAGTCCTGCAGGCGTCCGCAAGCCTTGGCGTCCCTTCCTAATTCTTCGTATTCTGTTCTAGATATTTCAGAAACAGATGCACTTATTTCATCCAGACCGTTATATGTATTATGGGTAAATAGTCCGTGTGCTTGTGACTCTAAAAATCTGGGATTGGTTTTTGTGAAATTTCGTAAAGGCATACATTGAGCTTATACACCTTGCTCAATTTTGTACTTCTATCTATGTTATTGTTGTCTTTTTGCATGCTATTTGGTAATAATAAAGGAATAAGATAAATTGAATGTTTACGTTGGCTTGCCTAGCAGGTTCAACGTTAGGCGCCATCACGGTCCCGACGCTGGGAAATTCGGGTCGTGACAAGTTGGTATCAGAGCACTGGGTTGCTTAGGTCTCACAAATTCATGGACAAGCTTAGTATAGTCTGAGGGATCGGTATGGAGACGTCTGTGCTTATCCCCCAGAGGCTGCAGAGTTTACGAATGACTTCACATCTATTATTCTCTATCGTGCGATTTAGATTCTAAATGCTAACTAAATTTCTATTCTATTCTCTCGCAGATGGCGAGAACACGTGCTTCTTCATCCACTGATCAGCAGCCCGAGCCTCCAGGTGTAGCTCCTACTAGAGGTCGACGATGAAGACGAAGACGAGGCCATGCTAGAGGCCGAGGCAGGGGCAAAGCTCAGCCTAGAGCAGCTGCCCCAGTGACGGAGCCTCAAGTAGAGTTTGCTGATGAGGTTCCTGCCTAGACAGTCCTGGTTGTGCCAGCTCAGGTCCCTGAGGGGTTCAATGCCACCCTAGTACTCCAGGATGATCTAGTCCGTGTAGTAGGCCTCATGGAGAGTGTCGCTCAGGCAGGTTTACTCCTGCAGCACCAACCGTCTCTCTGGCTGGGATAGGAGCCCAGACTCCCGCTACTCGCACTCTGGAGCAGTTGGCTCCTCAGTTCCAGACTCCAGTAGCTCGGCCAGCTGGGATAGTTTAGCCGGGTATTATGGCTCAGACCGTTGATGGAGCAGCTATGTCTGCTGATGCTTTGTGGAGGTTGGACAGGTTCACCAAGACTTTCACTACTACTTATAGCTGTTCATATCCAGAGGATCCCCAGGACTAATTGGATAACTGCCATGAGATTCTATGGAACATGGGGATAGTGGAGACCAATGGGGTTGTCTTTTCTACCTTTCGTCTGTCAGGTCCCGCCAAGACTTGGTGGAGAGACTATTATTTGTCCAGACCAGTTGGGTCACCGGCCTTGACTTAGGCCCATTTCACTCAAATATTTATGGAGAAGTTTGTTCCTATCACTCAGAGAGAGGATCTACGGAGGCAATTTGAGCGTCCCCAATAGGGATCTTTGACCATCACTCAGTACGAGACCAGATTTGTTACCTTGGCCCGGCATGCTATTATGATACTTTCCACCCAGCGAGAGAGGGTGAGGAGATTTATTAAGGGGCTAGCTCAACAGATCAGGTTGCAGATGGACAAGGAGACAGGGAGTGAGATTTCTTTCCAGGATGCAGCCAATGTGGCCAGACGGGTTGAGATGGTTCTGTTGCGGGGGGGTGGTCAGGGGTCTAACAAGAGACCCTGTCATTTTGGCAGGTTCAGTGGCGCCTCATCTGGAGGCAGGGATTCTTTTGGTAGGAACCATCCTCCTAGGCCGTTTCATTCAGCAGTTCAGGTTTCTCGCAATGCTCCAGGTGGCCGTGGTTCTCAGTGCACCGTCGCTTTAGAGTTTTCAGGGTTGTTACTCAGGTCGTCAGGGTAAGTTTCAGGGTAAACAGCCTCAGCAGCCAAGGGCTTGTTATACTTTTGGCGATCAGAGGCACATTTCTAGTTTTTGCCCTCGAGCCTCGAGCAGTTCTCACCACCAGGGTTCTCGTGCTATGTTTTTCGCACCAGGTGCTGCACAACCCGCTCAGCCAACCAGAGGAGGGGGTCGGGCGTTAAAGGTGGAGGTCAGGCCGTTAGAGGTAGTGGCCAGGCCACTAGAGGTAGAGGTCAGCCAGTAGGAGGCCATCCCAGGGATGTAGTTCAGACTAGTGGGCCCCAGTCCTGATGTTATGCTATTCCAGCCAGACCTAAGGCTGAGGCCTCCGATGCAGTTATCACAGGTATGGTTTCAGTTTGTAGGGATGATTCAGTTCTATTTGATCCAGGGTCCACATATTCCTATGTGACATCTTATTTTGCTCCTTATTTGGTTATGCCTCCTGATTCTTTGAGTACTCCTGTATATGTGTCTACACCGATGGGTGATTCTATTATAGTAGATCGTGTCTACCGTTCATGTGTAGTGGTTATTGGTGGTCTTGAGGCCAGTGTAGATCTTTTGCTCTTGGATATTGTAGATTTTGCTGTTATTTTGGGGATGTATTGGACATCGCCTTATCACGCCATAATGTACTGTCATGCCAAGACCGTGACATTATCATCACCGCGGTTGACTCGATTGGAGTGGAGGGGGACTCCTGGTTATTCTTCCAGCAAGGTTATTTCATATATGAATGCTCGTCGCATGGTTGCGAAGGGGTGTTTGGCCTATTTGGCTTATGTTCGTGATTCTAGTGCCGAGGTTCCTTCTATGGAGTCCGTGCCCATAGTCCGTGAGTTTCCAGAGGTGTTCCCTGTAGGCCTGTCGGGTATGCCACCCGACAGGGATATTGACTTTTGCATTGATTTGGCTCCGGGCACTCAACCCATTTCTATTCCACCATATCGTATGGCCCCGCCAGAGTTGAAGTAGTTGAAAGAACAGTTGCAGGATTTTCTTGATAAAGGCTTCATTAAGCCTAGTGTCTCGCTTTGGGGTGCGCCGGTGTTGTTTGTTAAGAAGAAGGATGGGTTGATGAGGATGTGTATAGATTATCGGCAATTGAACAAGGTGACCATCAAGAACAAGTATCCATTTCCGCGAATTGATGATTTGTTTGATCACCTTCAGGGTGCTAAGGTATTTTCGAAGATCGATTTGAGATCCGGCTACCATCAGTTAAGGATTAGGGCATCCGATGTCCCTAAGACAGCTTTTCGCACTCGATATGGCATTATGAGTTCTAAGTGATTTCATTCGGGTTAACAAATTCCCTAGCAGCTTTTAGGGACTGGATGAACCGGGTGTTCAGGCCTTATTTGGATTCTTTCGTGATTGTGTTCATTGATGATATTCTGATTTATTCCTGCAGCCGGGAGGAGCACGAGCAACACCTTCGAGTCGTTCTTCATACTTTGAAGGACAGTCAGTTGTATGCTAAGGTTTTTAAGTCTGTGTTCTAGTTGAGCTCAATTGCATTCCTGGGTTATGTTATATCAGCAGAGGGTACCTAGGTGGATCCCAAGAAGATTTCAGCAGTCAAGGATTGGTCTAGATGTAACGACTTGGCCGGTCGTTCTGAGAGTTTAGCCCTGTTTCCCCCATTTTTCTTCATTATATGTGGTTAAACTTCATTATGTTGTATTATATTTGGTGGCTTGGGTCCGGTGCAACTTTTGGAAAGAACTGAGACACTTAGTTTCTTAAATTGGCTTAAGAGTGGGAAAAGTCAATTGGGAGTTGACTTATTGGTAAACGGCCTCATAATATATATTTTATGGCTCGTATAGCTTTGTTAAGTATTCTGGGACTTAGGTGTGTGTTCAAAATGAAGCTTTGATGTCCGGTGTAGAATTAGGCTTGAATTGACGAAAGTTAGTTTTTGGCGATTTCCGGTCGGCAGTGGAAAATAGGCTATCGGGTCGGAATGGAATTACGGAAGTTGGAACAGGTTCGTAATGTGATTTTGGATATGTGTGCAAATTTTCAGGTCAATCGGATGTGTTTTGGTTGGTTTCGGCATCATTTGTGAAATTTCGAAGTTTCAAAGTTCATAGGCTTGAATTTGATGTATGGGGTATGTTGGTAGGTTTGGTTGAGGTCCCGTGGGCCTCGGGTGTGTTTCAGGTGGTTAACGGAGTGTACTTGGCCTTAAAGGACTGTTGTTGCTGCTGTATTTTTCTTGAACTGGTTTCATTGTAGGCGATCACAATGGTAAGGCTGCGATCACATGGGCAATTGTGGTAAGATTTTGATGTTCTTGGTATGTACAGACTCGTGGGAGGATAAGGATTCTTATGATATAATTTTTATCGGATTTCGAGACGTGGGCCCGGGGCTCGGGTTTGGCCGAATTTCAAGAATTGTGTCTAAATTGATAGTTTTCGATTGGGTTTTGTTCCTTTAGCGTATATTGATGATGTTAATCTGGTTTTGGTTAAATTCAGAGCGATAGGGAGCCGATTTGAGGGGCAAGAGCATCGCGGATTAGTATTGTGGCCCGGTTGAGGTAAGTAATGGCTATAAATCTTGTCCTGAGGGTATGAAACCCCGGACTTCGTATTTCTCACTATTTTCAGAATGGCGCACATGTCGGATGACGAGTATGTGGCATGCACTGATTTTTGGGTTGGACTTGGTCCTCTCCGCGGCAACTATTGAGTTGCGTATTTTACTCTAAATTATATGTTAAATTGTGTTTTAAAACCATTGCTATATTTAGGCTATAAGCCATGTTTGGGGCCTCGAGCCGACTTGTTTGGAACCCTTGGGGGCTTTTACTGCTATTTCCTCACTGTTGATTTATGATTTGCACTCAGTCATATTGTGCTTAACTGTTTTCGAAACTCTGCCTTATTTACACTATTTTGAGATATAAAATGATGTTTTGGGTCGAGTACCCCGTTTTATTGATACGCCCAAGGGGCTTTGGAGAGGTTCTGACTGAGTGAGGTCGAGGGCCTGATTGTGAGGATATGGTATGCCACGAGGTTTCTTGATATTAGCGCTTGGGATGATGGAGCCCCTCCGGGGTCTATACACACCCCCAGTGAGCGCATGTACCTACGGAGTGCGAGTGTCGAGTTATTGGGAGGCATGATTGGTTGTGAGGTACGCCCAAGGGGCTGATTATGAGTGACTATGAGGTATGCCCGAGGGGCTGATTATGAGTGACTGTGAGGCATGCCCGAGGGGCAGTTTCTGATGCATGTTTTATCCCGAGGGGCAACTTATGATTTTACCACTTTCACTCTGAGCTTATGAAATATGTTTTGCCTGAGGGGATTTTTATGAATTATTTCATTTTATACTAAATTATTCAGGTGCTTTTATTTCTAATATTGTTGGAAAACACATTTTTCAAAGGATTTTACTAAAATCGGCTTTTAAGCATGATGATTTAACGTATACATTGTTGGAAAGGAAGGTTGTGCTTATTGTGAAATGATGATCTGAATTTATGTGCTTCTTCATGCTCTGACCTGATTTATTTTCATTACTACTGAGTTGGCGTACTCACATTACTCCATGCATCTTGTGTGCAGATCCATGTGTTAGGGAAGAGTGAGTTATGTATCTGTTCCAGAGGTGTTTGGGAGATTGCGAGGTAGCTGCACGCGTCCGCAATCCTGCTCTCTCCTACTTACTATTATTGAGTTTATTCTTTTCTTTTAGTTGCATATTCTATGTAGATGTTCATGACCAGTGACTCCAGGATCTCGGGGGTTGTATTTAATGTTCGATATAGCTTTAACTGTTTTAAAAATGTTTAAAATAAACCTTTATGGGTTATCAGCTTAGTGAAGATGTAAATGGAATCTTATTACGATTTGAGCGTAAATTTGGCTGGCCTAGTTCCACGATAGGAGACATCACGACTGGGTTAGATTTGGGGTAGTGACAAGTTGGTATCAGAGTGCTAGGTTACATAGGACTCACCAGCCATGAGCAAGTTTAGTAGAGTCTTGCGGATCGGTACGGAGACGTCTGTACTTATCTTTGAGAGGCTGCAGAACCCTTAGGAAAATCTCACATTCTTGAATTCTTGTCGTGCGAATCAATTTATTTTATTCAGCCAAAAGTGTAACTCTTGAATTCCTTCCATGTATTCGAACGCTTACGAGAGCGCTTGGTATTAGCTGTGCATCGACGACTTGTGACTTCCATGGATGAGATGTGATTTTGGGATGTTGGTAATGGGCCGGTCTGGAGGACTTGAGGCCGGATTCATTCTGTGTCTTGCGTGCTAAGATTTCGATTGTGTGTGCCATGCATTTGGGGACTTATATGTATGTTGGTGTCCTTATTGACGGGACTTTGTGACTAGATGTCTATGTGGTGAGTATGATTTGAGCGTGAGATGTGTTCATATTGTTTGATTGTGTCAAAGAAGGAATGAGCTGGATATGTAGCAAGAACTATTGAGTGTTTGACTTCTCTCTAGGGTTGGCCCATGGCCTCGAGTCGTGAGTGTATGGGAAGACCTATTATGTTGTTCAGTTTTGGAGCGAGGCAGATCTTTCTGTTGTGTTATGAGTTCCTGGTGGTGTCATTTGGGCTGATCATTGACCTAGTAGTACCTATGTATTTGATTAATGGTGTATTCCAGCTGTATTAGCACTCTTTTGTTATTATATTCGTTGATGGCATCCTGGCGTATATGCGTAGCCAGGGGTAGCATACTCAGTATTGGAGGACGGCATTATAAGGATTCAGGGAGGAGAAGCTCTATGCAAGGTTCTCCAAGTATGAAGCTTGGCTTAGTTCAGTAGCATTCTTGGGACACGTGGTACCCAATGAGGGTATCCATGTGGTCAGACGTGTGTGGATAGAGCTACCAGAAGCTCAAGATTTCTTTGACCACCGCTCCAGTGTTAGTTCTGCTATCAGCTTCAGGTTCGTACCGCGTATTGTGATGCCTCGAGGCTAGCATTGTTTGTGTTTGGATACAGAAGGGTGTACTGATTGCGTGATAGTTATGGTCTTCAGAAGTGTATAGAGAGATATCAGTTTGAGGCTATGCAGGTAGGGGTAACTCCTGCGGGTCGTCCTGGGGTGTGTGATCCATATGTTGTTCTGTAGTAAGTTCTCTTCCACTAGTAAATGATATATGTTGTAATTTGAGTTTAGATTGCTTGTGGAAGTTGGCATGAATCTTACAATGGTGAATGCGAGTTTTGCAGATGACTTGAGCTGTTACACGAGTTGTGTTATTATGGGCGTTGTGAGTTATTGGTTGCCTTGATCATTTGCTTTGAGCAAAAGTGGGGGAGTCTGTTAATGATAAGTATATTACAAGATTATCTGTTGTGTTGGTTTCAGTTTGAGGTATATTGGTAAATTAGTTACGACCTACAGATGTGGGGTCTGGGAATGACGCGAGTAATGGAAATTTCTTCGATATAGGTCGTAATGTACCCTATTGGGTATTGGGATCTATTGAATGATTTAGTGGAAATTGTAAAAGGTGTAGTGTGTGCAGTGTATGAATTTTCTTGTGGCTTCAAGTGAGTGGATTACTTTCCTAGTATGTTAGTGAGCAAACGGTTCAGGTCGATTCCGTCTAGTTGGTCAGTGTGATTGAGATTTACGTTAGAGGGTGTCAAGACTTGTGGAATTTCTACATCATCATGGATTCTACATATCACTATCAGGAAGGTGAAGGTAATGGCTTTAGATTCTCAGGAAGTCTCTTCAGGGTAAGTATTTTGAATGTAGTACTTTTGGGGATATTTGAGAGAGTATTCGGCGGCTTATGAGCCTTAGACGGTATAGTTTTGTGCTCGGGTCGTGTGTGGTGAGTCTGGGTTGAGAATTGTGGTATTACGGCAAGGAGAAGTATCAATTTGAGGGTAAGTCAGGAGAAACTTGGGTAAATAGGACAACTTGGTAGTAGGTCGGATCGGATAGGTACTTTGGGTGTTCATGAGGTAATGAGTTTTTACAGGTATTTCTTAGCAATGCTCTTGGATTATTAGTGGTGTGCGTAGCTTGGTTGAGTTAGAAGGATTCAGTCTTGACGTTTTGGTGTTGCACAAATGGGATTCCGGATAGTTCCTGATGGTTTCTACCACGATTAAAGATGTATATTTTCCTCTGGCGTGAGGTGAAGGTGATGTATAGTGGTTTTGCTTCTAATGGGATCAAATGGAAGTTCTTGGCTAGTTAGGTACGTAGTTGCTTGTTGCTCAGAAAGGACCATGGAGTTCCCGTATTTGTCCTAGGATGGCATGGCGTATGCGGTATGTTGGGTAGAGTTGAGATTTGCATATGTGAGGTCACGGTTCAGTTCTGGAAGGAAGGTCAAAACAAAAAATTCTTAGGCAGCAATTGTAGTTTCAGATGGCTAGGTAGAAGATAACACTGTTGGGTGGCTTGATGAGGGTACTTCATTGCTATTGCAGTGCTCTCTTGTTGGATCGACTGTTGATATTCAATGTTGCTTGGTAACACGGAAGAATTATAGGGGTATCCCTCGTGAAATGATTGAGTATCAGAGATGTGCTATGTATTCGAGCGGTAGAGTTGAGATCAGATATAGTAATTGGTGCGCTTCGTGACTTTGAGACTGAGAGTTCTCTCATAAAAATATTGTTTTGTGGTAGTGAACTGTGAAGATGCGAGCAAGCTAGTCAGATGTTAGTATGTACCATGATTCAGTCATTATGGACTTCTCGGTGAGTTATCTATCTATTGTGAGTGACCAGAGTTGATTTAGAATTATTGATAGGGTAGTATGGGTGTGTGTTCTGCACCGGGCCGGAATTGTTGGCTCCGAATTTCTATTATTGAGGAATGTACCATTCGATTGTGATTGAGTTTATCCATGTTATAGAGTGATCTATGAGTTACCCTTCGGTGTTGCGAGGAGGTGTGATTATTGGTTATATGCACATATGGTGCGGTTCTAGTTGGACTTTATAGCTAGATTTGAGTAAGGTAATAAATTGGGTATTGCGAGATTGAGACGTATTGGTTATGTTCTCTCTGATTTGTGTGGCATGGTATCGTCCGATTTCCCAGTGGTTATGGAAATGCACTTTGAATACTTAATGTCGAATTTCGAATGGTTATTGATTTTGGCAAAGGTGGCTTGAGATAGTTCATGTGGACCAGCATTTGAATGAGATCGCACAGTGTAGAGGATTTATGTAGGGGTATGACATTTGGTATTGGATTTGTGTGTTTTGATTTTTTACAATGTGTGCCGAGCTTTTACATTGATGTTGTGATGGTAATTGTTAATGGCGGGATGGTCCTATCATGTGAATCTTTTATATAATTTGATTATATTGGGATTTTGCTATTGAGTGCACAAGTTGCACAGGTTATGGCTTCGAATTGTATCGATGTGCCATGTCAGCAGAGTGGTCATGTTGAATGAGAGGAGGTCATTATACCTAGAATGAAGATCGTCAGAATTGCTTACAGCATAGTTGGAAGGATAAATATCGTGAGTCGGCTTAGAAATCTGCTATACTTCCTGTTTGGAAAGGGGGAGCTTCATATCTTACCGATCGGATGAATGGTGTCTAGTTTCTACGTGTTTCTTTCATCTTCAGCAGTACATGAAAGCGTTAGAGCAAGGTATTTCTTGATAAGAGGTTATGTACCGATATTGGGTTGTTTTGAGCAGCTATTGTGATTGAGATTTATCGCTATGGGTGTTTGAGTCATGCAGAGTATTATGTGATTTCATCTCGGGTGCGTATATAGCTTGATTCAGCATGTTCAGACTTATTCAATTTATAGTTGTGGAATTTTTATCTTGCAAGTTATTTCAGAAGTGGAAAGTTGGTTCTCAGGTTAATGGGTCTGGATTGGACTGCGAAATTTCAACGGTGTCGTGCTGTTGGACCTATATGGGATAGGGTGACGTGGGATCACCCCCGAGTATGTGCATGGTAGCCTACGTGGCAGTTTGATGGTGTTGGAGAACAACTCTTGGCACGTTCGAGGACGAACGTATGTTTAAGTGGGGGAGGATGTAACGACCCGGCCGGTCGTTCCGAGAGTTTAGCCCCGTTTCCCCATTTATGCTTCATTATATGTGGTACAACTTCATTATGTTGTGTTAGAGTGGTTGGCTCGGGTCCGGAGAAAATTTTGGAAAGAACTGAGACACTTAGTCTCTTAGATTGGCTTAAGAGTGGAAAAAGTCAATTCGGAGTTGACTTATTGGTAAACGACCTCTAAATGTAGATTTTATGGCTCGGATAGCTTTGTTAGGTGATCTGGGACTTAGGAGTGTGTTCGGAATGACGTTTTGATGTCCGGTGTAGAATTAGGCTTGAATTGGCTGAAGTTAGTTTTTTACGATTTTCGGTCGGTAGTGGAAAATAGGCTATCAGGGTCAGAATGGAATTCCGGAAGTTGGAACAGGTTCGTAATGTCATTTTGGATATGTGTGCAAATTTCCAGGTCAATCAGATGTGTTTTGGTTGGTTTCGGCATCATTGGCAAAATTTAGAAATTTCAAAGTTCATAGGCTTGAATTTGATGTAATTTTTGTGTTTTCGCGTTGTTTTTGGTGTTTCGAAGGCTTGAATAAGTTTGAATGATGTTATGGGGTGTCTTGGTAAGTTTGGTTGAGGTCCCGGGGGCCTCGGTTGTGTTTCAGATGGTTAACGGAGTGTGCTTGGCCTTAAAAGGACTGTTGTTGCTGCTGTATTTTTCTTGATCTGGTTTCCTTGTATGCGATCGCAATGGTGAGGCTCTGATCGCATAGTGTTGGTTGGTGAGGCAGCAGAAATTGTGTTATGAAATCGCAATTTATGGTCTGCGGTCGCGTAGTGGGAGGAGGCAGAATAGTACGGTCGCGGTAGGCTTGTTGCGATCGCACTGTGTGGGCCTGTGTGGCAGTGAGGTGATGGAGTTGCTCTATGCAACCGCATAGAGCTGGTCGCGATCACATTACTTTGAGGATTTGCCTTACGCGATCGCATAAGTTTTTCCGCGATCGCATAGGGTTAGTTTGGTTGGGCAGCATTTTGTTCTTCGCGATCGCATTCTTTTTTCCGCGATCGCACAGAGTATAAGTCTAGGCAGACAGTTTAAGTTCTAATTTCGGGGGTTCTTGGCCATAGCTCATTTTTCCATTTGAGAGCTCGGGGGAAGGAGATTTTTGACGAGATTTTCAGTGGGATTCTTGTGGTAAGTGTTCTTCAATTATTTTTGATTTAATTTCATGAATTTGTCTTGATTTTCACCATGTAATTTGAGGAATTAAGTAGAAAATTTGGGGAAAATGGGAGGACAAATTTGGAAATTGTTTTGGTGATTTGAGTGGGCAATTGTGGACCGATTTTGATGTTCTTGGTATGTACGGACTCGTGGGAGGATAAGTATTCTTATGATATAATTTTTATTGAATGTCGAGACGTGGGCACGAGGCTCGGGTTTTGCCGAATTTCGAGAATTGTGTCTAAGTTGATAGTTTTCGATTGGGTTTTGTTCCTTTACCATATATTGATGATGTTAATATGGTTTTGGTTAGATTCGGAGCAATCGAAAGCCGATTTTAGGGGCAAGAGCATCGCAGATTAGTACTGTGGCCCGGTAGAGGTAAGTAATGGCTATAAATCTTGTCCTGAGGGTATGAAACCCTGGACTTCGTATTTCTCACTATTTTTAGAATGGCGCACATGTCGGATGACGAGTATGTGGGGTGCACTTATTTTTGGATTGTACTTGGTCCTCTCTGCGACAACTATTCAGTTGCGTATTTTACTCTAAATCATATGTTAAATTGTGTTCTAAAACCATTGCTATATTTGGGCTATAAGCCATGTTTGGGGTCTCGAGCCGACATGTTTGGACCCCTTGGGGGCTTTTACTGCTATTTACTCATTGTTGATTTATGATTTACACTCAGTCATATTGTTCTTAACTGTTTCCAAACTCAACCTTATTTACACTATTTTGAGATATAAAATGATGTTTTGGGTAGAGCTCCCCGTTTTACTGATATGCCCGAGGGGCTTTTGAGAGGTTATGACTGAGTGAGGCTGAGGGGTGATATGATACGCCATGAGGTGGCTTGATATTAGCGCTTGGGCTGAAGGTGCCCCACCAGAGTATGTACACACCCTTAGTGAGCGCAGGTACCTACTGAGTGCGAGTGTCGAGTGCTGAGTGATGAGTGATTAGGAGGCATGAGTGACTATGAGGTACGCCCGAGGGGCTGATTATGAGTGACTGTGAGGTATGCCCGAGGGGCTGATTATGAGTGACTGTGAGGCATACCCGAGGGGCAGTTTCTGATGCATGTTTTTTCCCGAGGGGCTACTTATGATTTTACCACTCACTCTGAGCTTATGAAATATGTTTTGCCTGAGGGGATTTTTATGACTTATTTGATTTTACACTAAATTATTCATGTGTTTTTATTTCTGAAATTGTTGGAAAACACATTTTTCAAAGGATTTTACTGAAATCGGCTTTTAAGTGTGATGATTTAATGTATACATTGTTGGAAAGGAAGGTTGTGCTTATTGTGAAATGATGATCTGAATTTATGTGTTTCTTACTTCTCTTACCTGATTTATTTTTCATTACTACTGAGTTGGCGTACTTATATTACTCCCTGCATCTTGTGTGCAGATCCAGGTGTTAGGGCAGAGTGAGCTGTGTATCTGTTTAAGAGGTGTTTCAGAGATTGCGAGGTAGCTGCACGCGTCCGCAGTCCTGCTCTCTTCTGCTTACTATTATTGAGTTTATTCTTTTCTTTTAGGTGTATATTTTATGTAGATGCTCATGACCAGTGACTCCAGGATCTCGGGGGTTGTATTTAATATTCAGTATAGCTTTAACTGTTTTAAAAATGTTCAAAGGAAACCTTTATGGGTTATCACCTTAGTCAAGATGTAAATGGAATCTTATTACAATTTGAGTGTAGATTTGGCTGGCCTAGTTCCATGTTAGGCGCCATCATGACTGGTTTAGATTTGGGGTCGTGACAAGTTGGTATTAGAGCGCTAGGTTACATAGGACTCACCGGTCATGAACATGTTTAGTAGAGTCTTGCAGATCGGTACGGGGATGTCTGTACTTATCTTCGAGAAGCTGCAGAACCTTTAGGAAAATCTCACACTCTTGAATTCTTGTCGTGCGAATCCATTTTATTCAGCCAAGAGCGTAACTCTTGAATTCCTTCCATGTATTTGAACGCGCACGAGAGAGCTTGATATCAGCTTTGCATCGACGGCTTGTGACTTCCATGGATGAGATGTGATTTTGGCATGTTGGTAATGGGCCGATCTCGAGGACTTGAGGCCGAATTCATTCTGTGGCTTGAGTGCTAAGATTTCGATTGTGTGTGTCGTGCTTTTGGGGACTTATATGTTTGTTGGTGTCCTTATTAACAGGACTTTGTGACTGGATGTCTATGTGGTGAGTATGATCTGAGGGTGATATGTGTTCATATTGTTTGATTGTGTCAAAGAAGGAATGGGCCGGATATGTAGCATGAACTATTGAGTGTTTGACTTCTGTTTGGGGTTGGCCCATGGCCTCGAGTCGTGAGTGTATGGGAAGACCTCTTATGTTGTTCAGTTATGGAGCGAGGCAGATCCTTCTGTTGTGTTATGAGTTCCTGGTGGTGTCTTTTGCGCTGATCATTGCGGAGTAGCGCCTATGTATTTTATTAATGGTGTATTCCAGCCGTATTTTCACTCCTTTGTTACTGTAATCGTTCATGGCATCCTGGTGTTACACGTAGCCAGGGGTATCATACTCAGTATTGGAGGACGACATTATAAGGATTTAGGGAGGAGAAGCTCTATGCAAGGTTCTCGAAGTATGAATCTTTGCTCAATTCTGTAGCATTCTTGGGACACGTGGTGTCCAGTGAGGGTATCCATGTGGTCAGACGTGTGTGGATAAAGCTTCCAGAAGCTCAAGATTTCTTTGACCACCGCTCCAGCGTTAGTTCTGCCATCAGCTTCAGGTTCTTACTGCGTATTGTGATGCCTCGAGGGTAGGAATTGTTTGTGTTTGGATGCAGAAGGGTGTAGTGATTGCGTGATAGTTATGGTCTTCAGAAGTGTATATAGAGATATCAGTTTGAGGCTAAGCGGGCAATGGTATCTCCTGCTGGTTATCCTGGGGTGTGTGATCCTTATGTTGTTCTGTAGTAAGTTCTCTTCCACCAGTAAATGATATATATTGTAGTTTGAGTTAAGATTGCTTGTGGAAGTTGGCATGATAATTACAATGCTGAATGCGAGATTTGCGGATGACTTGAGCTGTTAGACGGGTTGTGTTATTATGGGCGTTGTTAGTTATTGGTTGTCTTGATCGTTGGCTTTGAGCCAAGTGGGGGAGTCTTTTAATGATAAGATGATTACAGGATTATGTGTTGTGTTGGTTTCAGTTCAAGGAATATTGGTAAATTAGTTACGACCTGCAGATGTGGGGCTGGGAATGACGTGATTAATGGAAATGTCTTCGATATAGGTCGTAATGTACCTTATTGGGTAATTGGGATCTATTGAATGATTTAGTGGAAATTGTAAAAGGTGTAGTGTGTGCAGTGTATGAATTTGCTTGTGGCTTCAAGTGGGTGGATTACTTTCCTAGTATGTTAGTGAGCAAACAGGTCAGGTCGATTCCGTCTAGTTGGTCAGTGTGATTGAGATTTACGTTGGAGGGTGTCAAGACTTGTGACATTTCTACATATCAGTATCAGGAAGGTGAAGGTAATGGCTTTAGATTCGCAGGAATTCTCTTCAGGGTAAGTATTTTGAATGTGGTACTTTTGGGGATATTTGAGAGAGTATTTGGCGGCTTATGAGCCTTGGACGGTATGGTTTTGTGCTTGGGTCGCGTGTGGTGAGTCTGGGTTGAGAATTGTGGTATTAAGACAAGGAGAAGTATCAATTTGAGGGTAAGTCAGAAGAAACTTGGATAAATAGGACAACTTGGTAGTAGGTCGGATCGGCATGGTAAGGGATACGATTAGTTCTTTGGGTGTTCATGAGGTAATGAGTTTTTACAGGGATTTCTTAGCAATGTTCTTGGATTTTTGGTGGCCTGCGTAGCTTGGTTGAGTTAGAAGGATTCAGTCCTGACGGTTTGGTGTCGCACAAATAGGATTCCGGATAGTTCCTGATGGTTTCCACCACGGTCAAAGATGCATATTTTCCTTTGGCATGAGGTGCAGGTGATGTGTAGTGGTTTTGCTTCTAAATGGGATCAAATAGAAGTTCTTGGCTAGTTGGCTACGTAGTTTCTTGTGGCTCAGAAGGTACCATGGAGTTCCCGTATTTGTCCTAGGATGGCATGGCGTATGCTCTATTTTGGGTAGAGTTGAGATTTGCATATGTGAGGTCACGGTTCAGTTCTAGAAGAAAGGTAAAAAAAAAAAAATTCTTAGGCAGCAATTGCAGTTTCAGATGGCTAGGTAGATGATATCACTGTTGGGTGGCTTGATGAGGGTATACATTTTAGAAAGGTCATGTGTGGAGTTAAGGGTACTTCATTGATGTGTCGCTCTCTTGTTGGATCGACTGTTGATATTCAAGGTTGCTTGGTAACACGAAAGAATTATAGGGGTATCCCTTGTGAAATGATTGAGTATTAGGGATGCTATGTATTCGAGCGGTAGAGTTGAGATCAGATATAGTAATTGGTGCGCTTCGTGACTTTGAGACTGAGAGTTCTCATAAACATGTTTTTTTGTGGTAGTGAACTGTGAAGATGCGAGCAAGCTAGTCAGATGTTAGTATGTACCATGATTCAGTCATTGTGGACTTCTGGGTGAGTTATCTATCTGTCGTGAGTGACATAAGTTGATTTAAGATTATTGATAGGCTAGTATGGGTGCGTGTTCTGCATCGGGTTAGAATCGTTGGCTCCGAATTTCTATTATTGAGGAATGTACCATTCGATTGTGACTGAGTTTATCCATGTTTTGGAGTGACCTATGAGTTACCCTTCGGTGTTGCGAGGAGTTGTGATTATTCGTTATAGGCATATATGGTGCGGTTCTAGTTGGGCCTTATAGCTAGATTTGAGTAAGGTAAGAAATTGGATATTGCGAGGTTGAGACGTATTGGTTATGTTCTCTCTGATATGTGGCATGGTATCGTCCGATTTACCCGTGGTTATGGAAATGCACTTTGAATACTTAATGTCGATTTTTGAATGGTTATTGATTTTGGGCAAGGTGGCTTGAGATATTTCATGTGGACCAGCATTTGGATGAGATCGCGCAGTGTAGCAGAGTTATGTAGGGGTATGACATTTGGTATTGGATTTGTGTATCTTGGCACGTTCGAGTACGAACATATGTTTAAGTAGGGGAGGATGTAACGACCCGACCGATCGTTCCGAGAGTTTAGCCCAGTTTCCCCTATTTATGCTTCATTATATGTGGTTCAACTTCATTATATTGTGTTAGATTGGTTGGCTCGGGTGCGGAGCAACTTTTGGAAAGAACTGAGACACTTAGTCTCTTAAATTGACTTAAGAGTGGGAAAAGTCAATTGGGAGTTGACTTATTAGTAAACGACCTCGAAATGTAGATTTTATGGCTTGGATAGCTTTGTTAGGTGACATGGGACTTAGGAGTATGTTCAGAATGAAGTTTTGATGTCCGGTGTAGAATTAGGCTTGAATTGGTGGAAGTTAGTTTTTGGCGATTTCCGGTCGGTAGTGGAAAATAGGCTATCCAGGTCGGAATAAAATTCCAAAAGTTGGAACAGGTTTGTAATGTCAATTTGGATATGTGTGCAAATTTTCAGGTCAATCGGATGTGTTTTGGTTGGTTTCGGCATCATTGGAAAAATTTAGAAATTTCAAAGTTTATAGGCTTGAATTTGATGTAATTTGGGTGTTTTTACGTCGTTTTTGGTGTTTCGAAGGCTCCACTAAGTTTGAATGATGTTATGGGGTTAGGTTTGGTTGTGGTCCTAGGGGCCTCGGGTGTGTTTCGGGTGGTTAACAAAGTGTGCTTGGCCTTAAAGGGACTGTTGTTGCTGCTGTATTTTTCTTGATCTGGTTTCCTTGTATGCGATCGCAATGGTGAGGCTGTGGTCGCATAGGGTTGGTTGGTGTGGCAGCAGAAATTGTGTTATGCAATCGCAATTTATGGTCCGCGATCGTGTAGTGGGAGGAGGCAGAATAGTGCGGTCGCGTGAGGCTTGTTGCGATCGCACTTTGTGGGCGCGTGTGGAAGTGAGGTGATGGAGTTGCTCTATGCAATCGCATAGAGCTAGTCGCGATCGAATTACTTTGCGGAGTTGTCTTACGTGATCGCATAGGGTTAGTTTGGTTGGGCAGCATTTTGTTCTTCGCGATCGCGTGCCTTTTTGCGCGATCGCAAGAGTAAAAGTCTGGGCGGACATTTTAAGTTCTAATTTCGGAGGTTCTTGGCCATAACTCATTTTGCCATTTGAGAGCTCGGGGGGAGGAGATTTTGGACGAGACTTTCAGTGGAATTATTGTGGTAAGTGTTCTTCAATCTTTTTTGGTTTAATTTCATGAGTTTTTCTTGATTTTCACCATGCAATTTGAGGAATTAAGTAGAAAATTTGGAAAAAATTGGAGGAAAATTTTTGAATTTTTTCTTGCTGATTTGAGTGGGCATGTGTGGTCTGATTTTGATGTTCTTGGTATGTACGAACTCGTGGGAGGATAAGGATTCTCGTGATATAATTTTTACCGGATTCTGAGACGTGGGCCCGGGGCTCGGGTTTAGCCGAATTTCGAGAATTGTGTCTAAATTGATAGTTTTCGATTGGGTTTTTGTTCCTTTAGCGTATATTGATGATGTTAATCTGGTTTTGGTTAGATTCGGAGCAATCAGGAGCCGATTTGAGGGGCAAGAGCATCGCGGATTAGTATTGTGGCCCAATAGAGGTAAGTAATGGCTATAAATCTTGTCCTGAGAGTATGAAACCCCGGACTTCGTGTTTCTCACTATTTTTAGAATGGTGCACATGTCAGATGACGATTATGTGGTGTGCACTGATTTTTGGATTGGACTTGGTCCTCTCCGCGGCAACTATTGAGTTACGTATTTTACTCTAAATCATATCTTAAATTGTGTTCTAAAACCATTGCTATGTTTGGGCTATAAGCCATGTTTGGGGCCTCGAGCCGACTTGTTTTGACCCCTTGGGGGCTTTTACTGCTATTTCCTCACTGTTGATTTATGATTTACACTAAGTCATATTGTGCTTAACTGTTTTCGAAACTCAGCCTTAGTTACACTATTTTTAGATATAAAATGATGTTTTGGGTCGAGTACCCCATTTTACTGATATGCCCGAGGGGTTTTGAGAGGTTCTGACTGAGTGAGTCTGAGGGCCTGATTGTGAGGATACGATACGCCACGAGGTGGATTGATATTAGCGTTTGGGTTGAAGGAGCCCCTCCGGAGTCTGTACACACCCCCAGTGAGCGCAGGTAGCTACTAAGTACGAGTGCGAGTGCGAGTGCGAGTGCGGAGTGCGGAGTGCCGTGTGCCGAGTGATTGGGAGGCATGAGTGACTGTGAGGTATGCCCGAGGGGATGATTATGAGTGACTGTGAGGCATGCCCGAGGGGCAGTTTCTGATGCATGTTTTTGCCCGAGGGGCTACTTATGATTTTACCACATTCACTCTGTGCTTATGAAATATGTTTTGCCCGAGGGGCTTTTTATGACTTATTTCATTTTACACTAAATTATTCATGTGTTTTTATTGTATCGAGCCCGTATTTTTCTATAGTTGAAATTTATTGTATCGGGCCTGTATTTTGGTTCCAGAGCTCGGTACAGGTTCAATATGATAATTATAATATGTCTGTAAAATTTGGTAATAAACGGAGATCGTTTGATGTGATTCGGACCGGTATTTGTCAAATTTGACACTTTGGAAGATTTGGAAAATTTCTTGGATTTTAATGCTAAATTCGTTGTGTAAAATATTAATTTGGCAATTTGATCGCACGAGTAAGTCAGTAGGATGTTTTTGAGGTTGTGTACATGTTTGGTTTGGAGCACCGAGGGCTCGGGTGAGTTTTGGGTAGGTTCCGGGGTGTTTATAGTTGAAGAATAACTGCTGGTGCACCCGTTCTGGTGTGCCCGCACCTGCGAGGCTTGGGCCGCAGGTGCGAGACCGCTGGTGCAGAAACCTAGCCACAGGTGCATTCCAGCCCCAGCCAGCCCTTTTCCGCAGGTGCGACATAATCTCCGCAGAGGCGATGGATTTTTCCGCACCTGCGCCAGGCACCGTAGGTGCGAGGATCGGGCAGTGGGTTTAAGTTAGATGTTTCACCCGATTTCATTTTAATTTCTTAACCAAAATAGCAGACCAAGGGCTATTTTCTCAAGAGTGTTTCTTCCCAAATCATAGGTAAGTGACCCCTAACTAGTTTCTTTCAATTTCCTAATGATTTTAATGAACTTTAATCAAGAATTCTAGGGTTTTAATTGTAGAAAATTGGGGATTTGGGTAGAGTTAGGGCTTTTTGAATAATTGGAATTTACACCTCGTTTTCAGGTTTGATTTTGAAACTAATTACATATTCGGGCTCGTGGGTGAATGGGTGATCGGGTTTTGGTCCGAATCTCGTGTTTTGACCAAGCGGCCCAGGGTCAATTTTTGACTTTTTGGGAAGAATCATGTAAAACCTATATTTAAGCGTTGGGATGCAATTGTGAGGCACTTATTGATCTTATTGAGTTGAACATGTCTAGATACAAGTGAATTGGAGTCAAATTCAAAAGGGAAAGCAGTAATCGAGGCTTGAGCATGGTCGTGTTGTGTCCTATTCGTTGGTGTCAAGCATGCGCGTGAGTCGAATATTGTGAATTATGTGGTTTTTTGTAAGTAATAGTTTAGTTTCACTTTATTGTTATCCATGTTAGTGGAAATTACTTGATATTGAATAGTGTTGAGTATTAGTTTGAGTCGAAGATTTTTATGTGAAGTTATGCACTAAGTGATATTGGATATAGTTGTTGACTCCTTGCCGGGATGGTATTAATTCTACTGTTGACTCCCTTGCCGGGAAGTTAGGGTTTATTTCTGTTTACTCCGTTATATTGTTCCTTGTTGGATTGCTATCAGTTGATGTTTTTGGATGAGGAAGAGTGTAAAAGCATGAAAGGTGATGTCGTGCGTGAGATTTTGAGTGAATGTTAATGCACGAAGGGTGATGTCGTGCCAATATTGTGATTGTAAAAGCACAAAGGGTGATTCCGTGCCATGATATGAGAGATCATGCACGAAGGATAATTTCGTGCCATGATATTGTGAGGTATAAGAACGAACGGTGATGCCATGCCGAATATGTTGATTCCGATGGTGAGGACAAGAGTAAAAGCATGAAGGGTGATGTCGTGCACTTGTTTTCGTATTACTATTCCATTGCTTAAATTGATATCTAAATTGTGCCTTACCTCGTCACTTTCATTGTTTGATATTCCCTCCCCTCAGCATGTTCCCCTTTTTCCTTATGCTTAACTGTCTATTTCTCGTTGTATTATTTTTCTCCGTATACGATTAACCTGCACAGGTTGACTTCGGTTGTCGTGTCCTAGCCTCGTCACTACTTCGCCAAGGTTAGGCTCGGCACTTACTCAGTACATGGAGTCAGTTGTACTGATGCTACACTCTGTACTTTTGTGCAGGTCCCGGTGTAGGACCCTCCAGACCATAGATCAAGGTTGCTGCCTTCAGTCCAGTGGAGACCCCGAAGTAGTCTTGCAGGCGTCCGTAAACCTTGGCGTCCCTTTCTACTTCTTTGTATTTTGTTCTAGATATTTCATAAACAAGTTTACTTATTTCATTCAGACCATTATATGTATTATTCATAAATAGTTCGTTAGCTTGTGAATCCAAAATTCTGGGATTGGCTTTTGTGAAATTTCGTAAAGGCATACATTGAGCTTATACACCTTGCTTCATTTTGTACTTCTATCTATGTTAGTGTTGTCTTTTCGCATGCTATTTTGTAATAATAAAGGAATAAGATAAATTGAATGCTTACATTGCCTTGCCTAGCGGGTTCAACGTTAGGCGCCATCACGATCCCGACGATGGGAAATTTGGGTCGTGACAGCACCTGCGGTCTCGCACCTGCGACCATAGGCTCGCAGGTGCAGGCACACCAGAACGGGTGCACCAACCGTGATTCTCCAACGCTAAACACCCCGGAACCTACCCAAAACTCACCCGAGCCTCGGGGATCCAAACCAAACATGCACAAAACCTCAAAAATATCCTATAAACTTACTTGTGCGATGAAATCGCCAAATTAACATCTTAAACAACGAATTTAGCATAGAAATCAAAGAAAAATCTAAAAACTTTAAAAGTTTCAAATTTTGCAAATAGGGGTCCGAATCACATCAAACGACCACCCTTTCTTACCAAATTTTACAGACACAACTCAAACATCATATTGAACCTGTACCGGGCTCCGGAACAAAAACACAAGTATCGGGCCCGTACTTTTATTCCAGAGCCCGATACAGGTTCATTATGATATTTGAGTTGTGTCTGTCAAATTTGGTATGGAACGGAGGTCATTTGACGTGATTCGGACCCGTATTTGTAAAATTTGAAACATTGGAAGTTTTGAGATTTTTCTTTGATTTCTATGCTAAATTCGTTGTTTAAGATGTTAATTTGGCGATTTGATCGCAGGAGTAAGTCCGTAAGATGTTTTTGGGGTAGTGTGCATGTTTACTTTGGAACCCCGAGGGCTCGGGTGAGTTTCGGATAGGCATTAGAGTGTTTCGGACTTAGAAAAATCTGGTGTGAGTTGTTGTTTCTGGTGTCCTAGGATTTGCTCTTCGCGATCGCGGTACAACCCACGCGATCACGGTGCACAAGCTGGGATGGGGAGAGGTTTCTTCTACGCGAACTCAGGGTCTTGGTCGCGATCGCGTAGTGTACTGGAGGGGGGCTGGGGGAGTCCTTATGCTCTTCGCGAGCGCAGTCCCAGGCCCGCGAACATGGTGGTCAGAGGGGATAGACCATCGCGAATGCGAGCAGCTTATCGCGATTGTGTAGGTCTGTTGGCCACAGTTCTCCGCGAATGCGGCTGATTCCTCGCGATCGTGTAGAGGGTCTGCCCAGGGGTTTAAAACAGAATAAAAAATGGGAAATATCCATAATTTCATATCTTCTTCCATAGAATCCGACCTTGGGTGATTTTTGAAGAGGAATTTCATCACTAGATCATAGGTTCGCGTTCTTAATCTCATTTTCTTCATATTCCATTAACACCCATTAGATTTCTAGGCCTAAATAATGTTCTTAAGGGTAGAAAATTGGGGATTTGGGTAGAATTCGGGCTTTTTGAATAATTAGAATTTAGACCTCGTTTTGAGGTCGAATTTCGAAACTAATTACATATTCGGGCTCGTGGGTGAATGGGTGATCGGTTTCGAAATTCGCCCTCAAAACGAGGTCGAATTTCGAAACTAATTACATATTCGGGCTCGTGGGTGAATGGGTGATCGGTTTTTAGTCCGAACCTCGTGTTTTTAGTCGATTTTTTACTTTCTGGGAAGAATGATATAAAACCTATAATTAAGCGTTGGGATGGAATTGTTTGGAATTTATTTATGTTATTGAGTTGAATATGTCTAGATACAAGTGAATTAGAGTCAAATTCAAAAGGAAAAGTTGTAATTGAGGCTTGAGTTTGGTCATGGAATCCGAGGTAAGTGTTTGGTTTAACCTTAGCTTGAGGGAATATGTGTTGTGTCCTATTTTCTATGTGTAAGTGTGATGACCCAAAAGTCATCTCTCATTTTATAAGTCAAAACGGTGTTCCGAGGCCTTGAAAACCTCATTTTATCTCACCTCGTTTTGCATACGCAGCCCCGGCGTATAGCCGGGAAGCTTATATATGAAAAACAAAACTAAGAAAAATCCTAGTTTTACCTTTAAAATTGAATTTAAGTTGACACGATCAACATTTTGGGTCAACGGATCCGGACCCTCAGGGTCCGTAGGAAAATATGGGTCTTGGGCGTATGCCCGGAATCGAATTCCGAGGTCCCAAGCCCGAGAAATGAATTTTTGAAAGAAATTGTTTTACTGAAAATATAAGAGTTTTTGGAAATTTGGTTATATTTGAAATTTATGGTATCGGACCCGTATTTTGGTTCCGGAGCACGTACATGTTCAATATGATAATTATGATATACCTGTAAAATTTGGTATGGAACGGAGGTCGTTTGATGTGAATAGGACCCACGGTTGTAAATTTTGATATTTTGAAAGTTTTCTTTGTTTTTTATGATAAATTCGTCGTTTAAGATGTTATTTTTGCGATTTGATCGCACGAGTAAGTCCGTTGGATGTTTTTGATGTTGTGTGTATGTTTGCTTTGGAGCCCCGGAGGCTCGGGTGAGTTTCAGATAGGCGTCGGGGTTGCTTTACTTAGAACATCTTGTGTCTTGTGACTTTTGCTGGCGCCCAGGAAATTTACCCTATGCGAACACATGGGTATCCATGCAAACACAATGCACACGTGGGGAAGGGGGCTGGGTAGCGCTGTACGATCGCACAGTACAGCGTGCTAACGCGGAGCATAGGAAAATTACTCTACGCGAACGCCTCCATGTAGTTGCGAACGCATAGAGTATAGAGGGGCCTGGGGGCTCGGTAGTGATAACACATTGCAAACGCATCCTCATGTACGTGAACGCGATGGGCAGGGGAGTAGAAGCCTATACGATCGCATAGTAGGTGTTGCAATCGCATAGCATGTCCGTCCAGTGTTTTAAAAATAGTAGCAAATCGTTGTTAAACCAAAAACTCTTAACTTCTTCTTCTAAACTCCAATTTGGGCGATTTTTGAAAGAGAACTTCACCACGAAACCATAGTTATGTGTTCTAAGAATCGTTTTCTTCAATTTCCATTAACACCCGTTAGATTTCTTGGCCTAAATCATGTTCCTAAGGGTAGAAAATTGGGGATTTGGGTAGAGTTAGGACTTTTTGAATAATTGGGATTTAGACCTCGTTTTGGGGTCGGTTTCTGGTACTAATTATATATTCGGACTCGTGGGTGAATGGGTGATCGGGTTTTGGTCCGAACCTTGTGTGTTTGACCAAGCGGGCCCGGTGTCGATTTTTGACTTTTGGGGAAGAATGATGGAAAACCTATAATTGAGCGTTGGGATGGAATTGTTTGGCATTTATTGATGTTATTAAATTGAATATGTCTAGATACAATTGATTTGGAGTCGAGTTCAAAAGGAAAAGCGGTGATTGAGGCGTGATTTTGGTCGTGGAAGTCGAGCTAAGTGTTTGGCCTAACTTTTTCTTGAGGGAATACGTGTTGATTTTTATTTGCTATGTATCTATATCATGTTCCACGTATAGGTGAGGTGACGAGTACCTATACGTTGGTGTCAAGAATGCCCATGAGTCGGAAATTATGAATTTTTGTGATTTTCATTGATATTTACTGTATTATAGCTTGAATTTCAATTTAGTGGTTGCTCATTCGGAGGAAATTCTTGGTAATGGATATCGTTGAGTATTTTTTCGGTTGAGGAATCTTATGTAAATATATGTGCTTGAGCGAGATTGGTTATAGTTGTGTCCCTTGCCGGGATAATGATATTTTTACTGTTGTTCTCTTGCCGGGATGTTATGATTTATGATTCACATTGTTGATTTTTCCTTGGAAAATATCTGTTATTGATATTGTTTGGATGAGGAAGAGTGTAAAGCATGAAGGGTGATGCCTTGTATTGATTATTGTGAGGAAGAGTGTAAAGAACGAAGGGTGATGCCGTGTATTGATTATTGTGAGGATGAGAGTGTAAAAGCACGAAGGGTGATGTCGTGCCATGTTATGATACTAAAAGAACGAAGGGTGATGCCGTGCCATTTCTATTTATTATGTAGTGAGGATGAGTGATCACGCTCAACTATGTCTAATAAAAGACTAAGCGGGCGTTGCAAATATAATCCGGGGTATTTTGCCCAGAGTCGATCCCACAGGGAGTTAACGTATCAAGCAAGCCGTTGGAATACTCAACTTTTACTAAATCAATTTTCGTCAAGAATTTTTAATATCAATTGATAATGTGTTACTATTTCTACTGGCAATAATAACAAACTAACGATTACTAACAATGTGTTGTAAACAATTATAATAAAGGTCTAAGGTTATGGTTTCCCCCGTCGGTGAACTTCCTTCTCGGATACCTCTTATAGTTTGATTAGTTGTCTCAATCAATCATGAACACTCTATCTACCATAAATCTCTCTCAAGTAATTATGATAATTTACTAGACGCACTCTCTCAAGTTACGCTAGCTAGATTGCATTACAGTTCACTTTAGATTGCACCTGAAGTACCGTTATTTCTAATCCAACTTCTAAACCCTCGGTTATGACTTGCGTCTATACTCCGGGAGTGGTGTTGCTCAAAAAATTGCCTAAATATGCACTCTCTCTCAAGTAGATACATACTAAATAGGCACAGCTAATTGATGGCCATTAAATTAACTACAACAAGAACGTAGTTGAACAAATAGAGATAAACAATCAACCAATCTATATTAATATCACCATAAGTTTATCCCTCAACGGGTTCCACCAAACCCTAGATTAAGAAAATTAGCTACTCATATTCATAAGAATCAAATCTAAAATAACTTGCATAGTTGAATTACAGAGTAATAAAATAAGGAGATAAAAATCAGTGTTTCTGCTTTGCTGAGTAGTAATCCACAGGCTTTTCTTCACTTTAATGTATTCTTATTCAAATTGTGTTTTTGGGTCTATTTATATGTTTGGGATAAACCCTAAATGTGTAGGAGACTTCTATTCCAACCGAGAAACACTTAAAACTCTTTAAAACTCAGATTTGACCGGATCAGGGGCCATGCTTTATGGCCCTAACGCCTGGATAAAGCCAGGCCAGGCCTGGTGTTTTGGCTCTAAAGCCTGGATAAAGCCAGGCTAGGCATGGCCTTAAGGCTCAAACGCCAGGATAAAGCCAGGGCAGGCCTGGCCTTAAGGCTCAAACGCCCGGCTATAGCCCGGTGCACTCCTCTTTGCCTCTTGA